>QTSX02006519.1:0-243048 GCA_014839935.2 Entomophthora muscae | reverse complement strand
ATACAGCCAGCACTCTGTCCTTTCTTAGGAGAATTTTCTTAAAGGTAGGTTGTAAATTCAACCTACTTCTGCTACCACTGTTACAACTGAACCAATAATAGTCCAGTATTTAAATTGAGAAAGACAGCAGTACAGAAGGAAATAACATGGAATAAGAACAAGGTGTTAACTTTATTGGCAAGCGGTGGTTAATATACTGCAAAGGGGAAGCCACTAATCCACATGAAGGTGGCATGGTGATGAGATCCAAGTATGATGTGAATAGCAAATAATTTATTGAGGGATCATCATCTGGAATTGGCTTTATCCCCAATTCAGAAATATTGCCTGTATCTCAACATTGGTGGTAGGATGTCCTATATTATTAGATATATCATGGAGCAGCTCTGTGAGCGCCCCCTGCATGTCATGAGATACGTTGTCAGGCAAGGTGCTGACCTCGGTTGCAACAGTAGTTAAATCTGTGACGAATCTAATGTCTTTAAAACTGTGAGGAACCCTTCTAATATCCTTTTTAGTTGAAGAAAGATAAATTCATTAACTTGTCTATCTTCAAGCTGGTTGACCTCAGCGATTAATTGGTGTAAAACAATGCTGTGGCCATTTACGATATTCGGTAGCTTGTAAGCCGGGCCGCAAGCTTTCAAGCCAGGATCATTGCTTTTAAATCAAAATCCCTGGAGGAAAGTTAACCCTGCTAGCGGCAACTTTGGGTCGGTAACCCCAATCAGACGAGGCTTCGAGTGGATTTGGTTGGCTACTGAAGCTCGCCACCCTGGTTTAAAGAAGGCTTTCCTTTAGGATTTATGAAAGCATAAGTTTTCAGACGGCTTAAAATCCAGTCAACCCACGATAGCTGAATCGACATTCTGGATTGAGAACCAAGGTCGTTATGGTGAATCGAAGATTGATCTTCGTACGTCACCACTGTTGATCTGCGCTTTGAAGATGAAGCTCAAGCCTAAAGTAGTTGGTTGGATTGTGGTTTAGACAAAAGTTTTCGATTAGAACTTTACGTGACCTGCATACGGCTTTGCCTTGAATATAAGGCTGTTGTTACTTGGTGACATCAAGTTTTAAAGTTATATCAAGGCTCTCACTTGGGATCTTTGCAAACTTAGTCTGGCCAAAATATTAGTTGGGCTTTTGGAGCATCATGAGCTGGGATATATCTTTCTACACTGGGCTTAAAAAGCCAGGCTTCTTTAGCCTTAGGGCTTTGTTCAGTATGCTAGTGGCTTGTACAGCGTTAGGAGGTACAAGATATGTTATGTACCTTTTAAGCTGGAACTCGAAGAAGAACAAGAAATTGGCAGAGAGGCGCAGAATAATTGAACAAGCGAACAAAGAGGAGTCTTCCGATAAGCAATTTCTATTTGATCGTCAATGTATATTCAACTCTATGGAAGTTGAGGGAGTTTTTATTAATCCTTTTCCGGAATGGCGAGGCGTTCCTTTCTGGAAGCTGTGCCTGCGTCAAGTGATTTTGATTTTTTATCCGAGTGGCTCCTATAAAAGCTCTGTAAGATGGGTGCCTTTTTAAATTTTGATTAGAGTAGTTGAACGGAAAGTTAAATTGCTTTTAAGGAATTAGATAGAGATTTGCCGGTAGTGAAGCCCAACCTAAAGCTTTTATTTGATGCTGAATTATCTTCCGATTCATACTCGAGAAACTCTGGACCAGCAGGCTCTCGGGGGTTGGAACCCTGGGAAAAGGAGAAAGTAGTTCTTCGAAAAGGGGTTGAACTTTTCGATGAATGTGCAAACCTCAATATCGAACAGCGTATCACCTTCACTTGGCTAGGTCACTCTACTTGTTTTATCCAGTTTGGAGGGGTCAATATTCTCACAGATCCCATGTTCAGGTGACAAAAGCTTATCTGGGGCGTAAAATATTGACATTTTTTTATCAAATAGCGACAAACCAATTGCAATATTGGGCCCAAAGCGATTGAGAAATATTCCTTGTCAGTTAACTGATTTGAAAGTGGATATCGTTTTGGTCACGCATAATCATCCTGATGCCTTAGGTATATCTTTTAACCTCCAGGTTTCAGCCCAATTGTTTTCTTGGTCCCGTTTTAGACGGAAACCCTCAGCTCCAAAGAAAAATTCAAAGTTAATTAGCGAAGGAGGAATTAAAAATGCATTAATTTATTTGCGATTAAAAGAGCAGAATTGAATATTTTCAGAAGAATTAAATTCTTGGAAAAGTCTAACATCCTTGTATAGACGAGTATTCAGTAAAGATCCTTGCCAATTCAGTCACTTGGTATGTTCCACTTGGCATGAAGGCTTGGTTCTTGAAGAGGGGCGTATTCAATGTAAAATCAAAATATAGTAATGACTAAACCTCAAGGTTACAGAGCTTGATTGGTGGGGTGAGGTCATCTATCCTCCAAACCCAAGCCTAAAGATAAGCTTTACCCCGTCACAGGTAAATAAATATTATATTTCATTCAACGCATGTTTAGCACTGGAGTGGTAGAACTTTACTTGACATTGATCGTACGCTATGGGGGAGCTTCGTAGTCAGCATAGAAGGTGGTCCATCCATGTTTCACTGGTAAAGCTCAGCATTATTGACTCATATCCCAGCGGAGATACAGGCTACTGCCAAGTATTTAAAGAAATCGGCCGACGCTACGGTCCCTTCAGACTGGCGACCCTCCCCATAGGTTCATACCAGCCTCGTTCTCTCACTCAAAGCTTCCACGTGTCTCCAGGTAATGTCACCAGCTAATGTCACTCATCTACTAGACGAAGCACTGGCTATCCATAAGGACCTCCGCTCCCAGCTGTCATTTGGGATTCACTGGGGAACCTTCATAGTTTCAGATGAGGTATCCCAATATACATTTTACAACCTAACTGTATAGCATTATTTGGATCCTCAACGCCGTCTAACCGAAATGCGAGGGGATCAAAACTTCTTAACCAGTCGTCTGGGAGAAACCAGGTGCATGCCATTGGCTTACAGCGCAACTCCATCTTTTGATATCGTCACCGATACGGTCAAGCATGACATGTCACCTTCACTATCCTCCTCCGCCATTCTCTTATCAGAAGCTCAGTCAGAGCTGGAAGAGGAAAGTGGCTCTGAAGGTTACTATACAATTAACTAGGAGAAAGCAAGTAGATAAACCGTTAAATGTGCTGCTTCTACTCTATACGTCTAGTATAAAAATAACTGCCATCGATAATTTAAAAAAGTTGACTTTGGAATCATTTAAATGCTTTATTTAAATGCTTTATTTAAATGCTTTATTTAAATAAACTAACATTCAAATGCACCTGAGCCGCTTAAAGCAACAGATAAAGTTTATTGAAGAGGCAAAAACCTGTCCAAGTGATGGTATTAGATGAAAAGCATCTCGTTCCGTCTTTGCACTTGCTGGATTTTCCACTAGGCAATATCCGCTTATTATTTAACCCATTCCTATTAAAAAACTAGATTGATTTCCCATGCTGGAACTTATATGTTTATTTCAGTTCTTATTGGCTGATTTTAGGCATAACAGATCCCTGCTTTCCATTTATAATAGGGTACTCTAATTTGGGGGTTTCAATCGATTCAGAACAGTTTACCATTCTGACTAGGCAGGGAAATACAATCAGAGCACTTCAGAAAACCTGGGCTGATCAGTAGATTAAGCATGTATTTTTTAAACTTTTATTAAAAAATTAAATTCTGGAGATTGATCAGCTCCATGAGGCTCAAGTAGATTTGATACGGCATGTCCAAAACTTAAAGGACTTCTCGCTGCATAAGACATAAATGCTAGCCTAAATATCCCTTTTTGAATTGGTGCGATAAAAATCTAGAGACCAGGTAGTAATTCAGTTTACAAGCAACGTGGATATATATTATTTCATTAGATACACGTTTAAGTTGGTCCAGTGAAACATTGACTAGGAGTCCATCTCGCGGATTAAGTAGGAGAGCTTTGAAGCAGCATGCTCGAGGTGAGTGCGAGCATCTTTGAGTTGAAGCTGGCGAGCAATTTTAGGGTTTTGTCTTGCGAATTGAGCAATCTGTTCTTTGGTCAGCCCGTAGTAAAGGAGATGGGTGTCGACTTCCCTTGGAAACTGGAAGAAGACTTCATCCAGGAGCTCAACCTTGATGAACATGACAGCCGTTGTAGTCAATTTAGAGCTGACCATGTTAAGATAGATCTCAGGACATATCGTCTTGTTTGAGGAGCTCTTACAGGTGCGGCTCTTTGACATGGCAAGGCGGTAGCGCAGAGTTTTGCGGCGCTCGCGTAACCAAGCAGCTTCACGTGCTTTGGCCAACAGCTTGGGCGAGAAATGAACTCCTTGATCGGCGGGGGACTCGGCTTCCATATGGTTGATAGCCTTGCGAAGGTTGGATGTGCCGACAGCCTGTTTGATTTTGGATAGCGATGCGTCACATAGTGTTATTTCCTCTTTGAGTAAGGCAATGGTACGCTTACGAGCATCGCTCCATTCTTCCGAGTTACAGTCAACAGCAAATTTATAGGGCTTGATAGTATTTTCAACTTGGTCAACAGTGGATTTAAGCTTTTGCTTGACAATATCATTGCTAAACTGAATGATTTTGCGACGCATGTCTTCGTGGTGTACAAAGGGCTCTGCGCGTGAAATCTTGTCCATGTGATACATGAGAGTATCGACAACCAGTTGTGTACTCAGCTTTCCCACGCCACACTTGGTCAATAGAGCTGCGGCCTGGTCAAGCTTCCCCTGCCAATGTGGATTGTTGAGAGCATCATAGTTGAGTTGCAAAATATCGGCATCAGCCCAATACAAACGAGCACATACATCAAGAACCTTCTGTTCAAGAGTAGCGCGGATCTGGTCGCTAATCTGAGCTTTGCCAAAGGACGATGCGAAGTCTTTGAAGCGATGCTTAAGGATGTCCATTGAGTCTGCAACGTAGCTTTCAGCCGTGATTAACCGATCGTTGTACTCCACTTTGTATTGGTAGCGCACTTCCTCAAGTTCAGATTGTAGAGCATCATCCAATTGGTGAAGGCTTGAAGCCAAACGGCTTTCAAGCGTCTGAATAAGTGTCTGTTGTAGAGTTGAAACCCCCACCTTTAGTCCGCGGCCTTGATAGGCAGGGTGGCTGAGTGTTATGTCGTTGCCAAACTTGTTTTTTCTACATACTACACCAATGTAGCCAAGCTGTAAGGGGTAGTCTCTGTTGTCGAGAATGGCCGCACCTGACAAAGGATCGACCAAATCTAGCTTGGTAATGACTCCAATCGTGCGTGCTCCCTTGGGGTCCACTCGGCGACTTGCCAAAAGAGCTTCTGAATTGGCAAGGTCAACATCCGCCGGACAGACAGCCAGGATGATGTTATTCTGAGTGATATACCTCTCACAAAGCTCAGCAATCCTAGTCTTTAAATACCTAGGCTGATCCTTGGTATTGACTTGGATATATCCCGGAAGATCAATAAGAGTCAAATCAGGGACGGATGGCGAGTAGATCTTGAGCTCAATCGGATCTTTGGAGACGCACTGATCTTCGGGCACTGCTTGGTTCAAACGAGAGAGATGATTCTTGATGTCTTCAAAGTCAAATATTTTTTCTTGAGAAACTTGAGGGAGTATGCCATACTCTTCAGCCAATTCCGGAGAGTGAATCAAAGTCAGCTCGATTGGTCGGCGTGTAACCATATTTGATCCTCTGAAATCAAATCATTAAAATCAATTTTCTAAATTGAAGCGCTCAAAAGTTCTGAAAGGATAACTTGACATTCAAAGCTTTAAAATTAAAACACTTACTTTGGAAGAAATTCACGTCCAACGATAGCCTCCAATACGGAAGACTTACCGGAAGATTGAGAACCAATAACAACAATTGAAGGAAGATGCATCTGATGCCGATCATCAACCAGTTTAAGAATGGTCCGGACTTCAATAAGTTTGCGAATGAGAGGAGAAAAATTGGAACTTTTTTGAGAATGTTTCAGTGCTGATCTTTTTCCATTGCTATCGCTGCCGTCGCTTTCTTTCTTCCGTTCATCATCGACCACAACATAAGTTGGAGGGTCAAATGAGCCATCTCCAAGGCCGGTAGAAGAGCTTGAAGAGCCATAATCCTTTTCAGAAAAAAAGGAAGAAAAGAAGGTATCTGCTTCATCAAATATCTTCCCCCCTCCTTCTTTGGCTTGGTTAAATAATCCACCTGCTTCCTTAGCGGCATCTTTAAGCCAATCGGGAACAATATTCTTGGTCGCCTCTGAATACAAATAAATTTAATAAGAGTGATGTTAAAAAGGAATATACAAGTTAAAAGAGATTTATGGCTTTTCAAATGCAATAAAATTTATAGAAAAATTCGCGTCAGTTTTTTAAATTACCATTAATCAAGTTGTTGAAGTATGTCACCGCCCCAACTCCGACTCCGACGATACCCGCAGGAAAGCGCAATGACCTCAGCAAAAATTTCGGGACCGCTGTAAAGGAGAATTGCCTGACAATCAAATGGTTCCCAGGGAATCTATCCATGCCATCGTTATAAAACTTGCCATTATCTAGTTTTCCTAATTTTTTCCCAGGTGCCAAGCAGTTTGGCGTTTTAGAACTGTGGAAGGAATACAGCCTACTAGCCGTCTTGAAAGAGTTGGCTCGGTGTACGGGTATCGAGGTTGGGGATCCTTGAATACCGGTACGCCAGAACCTATGTCGCCAGGGTATAGCGAGTGATTGTGGGAAACGAGATCCTAACATTTAACACCAATGTCGCAACCGCGGGTTTCTTATAGCTTGCTGCTCCGATAACTGTCAGACAACTGAATTTGATAGTCGATCTTTCATCAGCTTGAACTCCACGGTCAAGCGCCCAGCGAGTTTAAACCCCAAACCAAAATAAGCTTTGAATCAGAGCATGCCGAAATCTCGAGTCCCAAATCACAAACAACTGATAAATTAGGAGCATTGATTTAACCCGTCATTGAACTTTGATTGACTAAATCCCTGATTAAGAGCCTTGATCCAGCAAAGGGGCTAGTAGGATTAAATTCAAGGCAATATATTATTGCAACCCAACATGGAGGTTCAAGAATATCACTGCTTTCTAGCTCATGCTATATAAGCAAAATGATCAACCTCTCATGCCTATAAAAAGTACTCCAAGCAGAGTAAACCCACCATTTTGGGACATTTTTTAACATGGAAGCAGATTCTTTTGGCTTGAAAATAAAAGTGATTGAGCATCAATGTGACGATTAATGATAGAAGTCTTATATACAATCTGCATATATCCCAATGATCCAGCACCACTATTTTTTGAGTAGTATTAGTGTAGCAGTAGGGAAGATTGATGAAAAGCAGAGCTGATCACTAGATTTAGTTTATCAATAATGTAGCTGTGCTACATATGCATAATTACAAAAAACAATTAAACTATCTAATGTTACAACTGAAATCTACATCCCAGTCATCACTGGATCTCACAATATACAGGGATGCTCAATGAGTTGTCTCATCCTAGAGGATGAACTACCAGGATGTCACCCAGTGCAAGAATAATATGCTCACTCTCGGACGGCCAGCCCGCTAGTTTCAGAGGTAACTTGGGCCGGGTTTTTTGCGGGCAGAGCCCACCACAAGAGAGGGGCTAACTTTAAGAGGTAAGAAGCAGACTTTCCTAACCAAGACCACGGGCCGGCGGCCAGTACAATGGTGTCCACCACCCCAGTGAGGGTGATGTACCCTATACCAAAAAAGCTTGCTGGTATGGTCAGTTGACAGGTTGGGAGAAGAGGCTGGCATCGGTTTGGGTGTTACGGGTGGTTCCATATAAACGTCGTAGGCTGGAAGATAGTTGAATTTTCCTCTAAATAACTTGGGGGTAGAGAATATCCACGGGCCTTGGCAGTTGTATCTGACGGCGGGTTGGATGCAGGCTAATGGGTCAAGTTTGATGATTTTCTCTGGTGTATACTCTTTATATTCAGGCTTTAATGGATATTTGGTAAAATGAACGGGCCAAAAGGGGACACCAGGTGGACAGGAAACTGCGGGCAGGGGGCAGAAGGGCTGGGAGATCTCAAACTGAACTGATAGACAGCAAATACAAAATATGGTAATAGCTGTATGAGCCAAAGTAACATAACCTTTTATTCAAAAATGACAATAAGTTTGGAGCGCGGGGTCCTTTGGTCTATATAGCACCCCACCTCCAAACTTAACATTTTTCATGGGGGGGTTCGTCAGGGCATTGGGGAAAGCTGGGCCGGGGGAATTGGGTACTTGGGTCTGAAGGCAGCAAAATGGCGCTCAGCCCAGGAGTTCTTTCATTGGTCAAAATTCTCAATTTGGCTACCTGATTATCTTGCTTTAGCGTTGTTGTAAATTCACTGCCACCTCTGGCCTTGGATCAAACCATTTTTCCCCGCCGCACCAAAAAAGGGCCAAAAACAACAGCCAAGTCACTAAATTTCTTAGAAGATTTAGCCCACACTGTTGATGAGAGATTTGTTCTGGCCTACCCTGCAGATCCCCCTGCTTTGGTTATCCCGGCTTGCGAAGAAACACTGATTGATTTAGACTGTTTGTTATTGTGGTGTTGCCCTCTTTTGAAAATTATCAGGAACGGCCAATCAAATGGGGCCACATCTATGTCCAGAAAGTTAAATGAACCTGAGTCTGTTGAGTTGCCTTCCAGCCAATCAGGTGGTTTTGCGGAAATTAGTTTGAAACCTTCCAGTCCTCCTGGCCTTGGCCATCAAAATTTCTCTTCCAGCCAATGAGCAGCAAGTCAAGTTGGTCATGTGATTTTTCTCCTAGCAACTCACCCCTTTTTACAATGCCAGGGGACTTTGTGTCCCCTGCTTGTCAATTCTCAATTTATTAAAAGTTTGAACTTGATACACACAGTTTTAATTTTTTATTGCCCTGATTGGACCTCTGCTGGAGCTCCTATCACCTAGAATTTTAAAAGTGTTAGTATTCGCTTCATCGCTTACCTTCAACCCCCCTGTTTTGAACCCGGTCCCTCTTCTGGAGCCCTTGAAGTGGACTTCAGCACATAGTGCTTTCGGTTTTCGCTTTTGCTTTGAAGTTTCCCGCTCGAAACTAAGTTTATTAGTTAAATTCAATATAAAAATCTATTTTTACCTTGTTTTTCTCTATAAACTCTTTGATTCCAAACCCGCTTTTGTTCCCGGTTATTTTAAAGACGCCCGAGCACGCCGGCAAGCTCTCCAAGCCTACTCTGGCCCATCCTTCAGTTTCTTGCTAGTGATTGCCCCTGTTAGCCACAATTTTATTGCTTGCAATTTTGGAAACCACACCAATCTTCTTCAAATTTTGCGGAGTTTGCAGCTATGATACTCCCAGTCTTAATATTTGTGGTATTTTCTTTAGCCCCCCTTTTGCTCTTCTTGTGGTCCACCTCACCAGACCTGTGGTCTAAACTCTCCTCTTTAGCGCAACTTGCAAGTGCGGCCCCCTCTAGCCTCCTGAGTTTGCCCGGTAGTCTCTTTTATTCTGGGGAGGCTGTGGTGAAGAGCCTGAACTGTGATGATCTGGATTTGGAGGACGTCCACCGCGCTTCTCCCGCTTCTGTGAGTAAGGAGGCGCCAATGTCCCCCCCTCCTGGCCTAGAGAAGAGTAACTTGGTACCTCTGCGCGCTTCTGCAATGCTCACTTCCACCCCCACTTGTACCCCCTGGCTGCTCACCGGGTTGGCGCTGATGGCACTGAATGCCTATTTTCCTTGGTTGTCTCCTGTGTCCTCCCTGTGGTCTCCCTTTTGAGTGGCCGTCCCAGTCCTCCACTGGACAGCATCCTGGTGGTTTGTTTTGCCGGGATGGGAGCCAAACTTAGTTAGTTTAGCCCCCCTCTCTCACAGTTATGGTCAATAGGCCGGGCCGCAAGACAGTGCCTCTTCCTTGGGTTGGCTCTTGATTAGTTGCTGGTGAAGACTTCAAACTCATGAAGCTAATAGTTGTTGCCTGGTTGCCTCCATTAGGTGTTGTGATTGGCACTCCACTTAGTGCAATAATTTCCTCAGCTCAATCCGTTTCACTGGGGGGCCATCATCTTCAGTGTCAGCTTGTGGGGGCTCAACCCCAGAAAAATGCGGGCGGGCGGTCCCGTGGTCCATAGGCCCGGCGGCCCAGGGAATCCAGGTTCCGGGTTCAATTCCCGCTCTTGGGCCCGGGGTTCCAGAGGAGGAGAATTGTCAATCCTGACATCATCCCCTTCTTCCCCTGAGCTCCCTTCCTCCCAATTCTTCTTGTTCAGGTAGAGTTGGATGGCTTCTTGGGCATTAGTCAGGTTGCTCAGTGGCTCCCAAGTACTTTCTTCTAGTGGGTATCCTTTCCACTTGACGTAGTACTGGGGTTTTTGATAGTGAGTTTGGTCGCCGTGTATGTATTCAACTTCATATTCTTCACCGCAGTTTGTTTGGATGGGTGGGGGGCTGTCTTAATCCGTTGGTGGGGAAGCGAGTTCCCATCCTTCTTGAACAACAGGGATCAGTGAAACACGTTGTGAATCTTCCAAGAGGGGGGTAGGTTGAGCTTGTAAGCAACTTCCCTAACCAGTTTGATGATCTTATGGGGGCCACTTCTTTGGTGAGCTAGCTTCCTACAGGGGACATGTATGGGCACATTGCGGGAGTCCAGGTATACTTCATTCCCAACTTGCAAGGATTGGCCTGGTATGTTTTTTTGGTTGGCAAAGGCCTTGTAAGTTTGCACTGCGCAATTCAGGTTGGTCAAGCATGTTTTTTGTGTGCCATAGATCCGCTTGACCCAGGAACATCCAGTGGTGTTAGTTTTCTTCTCGCCAATCTTGGGATCCCAGGTAGGGTCAAACCCATAGTTGGCTTTGAATGGAGACATTTCCGTGGAGGCATGGTCTTTACTGTTGTATGCAAACTGGGCCATGGGAAGCATGTTGGCCCAGTTGTCCTGGTTGGCGTTGGCATAGCGTCAAAGGTATTGTTCAAGGATATGGTTTACTCTTTTGGTTTGGCTGTCAGTCTGCGGGTGGTAGGAGGTAGATACACACCGCTTGATTCCCAAGTCTTTCATTACTTGTGTCCAATAGTTTGACGTGAATTGTGATCCTCTGTCTGTGATAATCTCCTCCTGCGTCCTGTGTTGGGTGAGAATGCGGTCATGGAAGTGTTGGGCAGTCTCTGCCGCTGTGCAATGGGTGGTGGTTGGTACAAAGTATTCCATCTTGGTGAAGCGGTCTACCATGACTAGGATTGCATTAAAGGAGAGGGATGGGGGCAGTTCAACAATGTAGTCCATGGAGACGGATTTCCACGGTCCATGGGGTATGTCCAAGGGTCTTAGAAGTCCTTCAGGTTTGTTTTTGCGGGGTTTGGTTTGTCCACAGGTCTCACATCCTTTCAGGTACGCGCTTACTTCTTGGTCCATCTTTGGCCAGGCAAAGTTCCTTCTAATGCTCTGGAGGGTCTTGAGTCTCCCTGGGTGTCCGGCCATCTCATAATTGTGATAATCTCTCAGGATGTTGGTCCTGATGCTT
The DNA here is from genome assembly GCA_014839935.2 of Entomophthora muscae. Lineage (NCBI taxonomy): Eukaryota > Fungi > Entomophthoromycota > Entomophthoromycetes > Entomophthorales > Entomophthoraceae > Entomophthora > Entomophthora muscae. The sequence goes on along the minus strand of QTSX02006519.1, from coordinate 231,543 downwards.
TCTTCTGGCACAAAGATTTTGTTGTGCAGCATTAGTGTTGTTCCCTTCAATGAGTAGCCTTTCTGGTAGTGGGGGCAATCCAAGGAATTTGAAAGGCCAGCAATCATGGTCTTGGTGAATTTTTCAAGTGATTAGGCCTTCAGCACTTCTGGTTTACTGGCCCTGATCTTCATCAATCCCAGGTGGATACCTAGGCTAGCTGGGTCCAGGAGTACTTGCGTGTTGTGGTCGGGAGTTTTCATTGAGTGGGTGCCAGGTCAGATCTTCTACTCAGGGTGCCTGGTACTATGTTCACCTTCCCTGGTTTGTAGTCTATGGTCAGGGTGTAGTCGGCCAGTTCTAAAGCCCATCTTGCTTGTCGTTGGTTAAGCTGTTGTGGTTTGAAGAAGTAGACCAAGTTCTTGTGGTCTGTCAGGACCTTTACTGGGAATTCAGCACCTCAGAGGTATTGGCGCCAATGTTTCAGGGTCTTAATAATGGCTGGCATCTCTTTGTTGTAAATTGGGTAGTTTCCTTCTGCAGGCAGCATCTTCTTGGAGTAATATGCTACAGGATGTAGCATACTATCCCCTCCTTCCTAAAGAAGGACCCCACCCACCGCAAAGTTGGACGCGTCGGTTTCCAGAACAAATGGCTTGGATGGGTTGAGCATGGCTAGGACAGGGGCAGAGGTGAAGGCAAGTTTCAGGGTCTCAAAGGCGGTGGCCTATTTTGGGGTCCAGGAAAAGGTGACTTTGTCAGAGCACAGGCGGATCAGGGGCAGAGTGATGTGAGAAATTTTTTGGATGAAATTGCAGCAGTAGTTTGCTAACCCCAGGAAACTTCTGACGTCCTTTTGGCACGTGAGGGTTGGCCAGGAAGTCACGGCGTCCACTTTATCCTGAGCCATTGCAAACCCTCCAGTTTTCACTACATAGCCCAGGAACTCTACTTCTGGTTGGAAGAACTCACACTTCTTGAGCTTTGCATGTAAGTTGGCTTGGGAGAGTTTGCTCAGGATCAGGTCTAGATGGAGCAAGCGCTCCTCCTGGGTCTTGCTATAGATGAGGATATTGTTGAGGTAGGCCACACAGAACTGGTCAAGGTATTTGCTCAATACTGTGTTTATCATGCACTGGAAGGTGCTAGGGGCGTTGCATAGTCCAAATGGCATCACCAGGTATTTGTAGAGTCCATACCTGGTCTTGAACGCCATTTTGTATTTGTTGCCCTTTTTGATTCAAATTTGGTTGAACACATCTCTAAGGTCAATCTTGGAGTATACCTGGGCGCCCGTCAGTACGTTGCACAAGTTGTCAGTGTTAGGTATGGGGTAGCAGTTCTTTACGGCTATATTGTTCAACTTCTGATAATTAATACACAGGCGCATGCCTCTGTCCTTCTTGCCCACAAACAGCATTGGTGATGAACAAGGGCTCTTGGACACGTGGATGAAACCTTTATTGGTCATGTCTTTGATGTACGCCTTGAGAGCCAGCTGCTCTTTGTGGTTGCAGCTATAAATAGGCCCGTGTTTGGGTTCAGTGCCTGGCAGGAGGTCAATAATGTGATTGTACTTGGTGTGTTTGGGGAGGCGAGTGGCCACCTCTTTGTTGAATACGTGGGTTCATTTCCCTAGGGAAGTAGGTAGGACTCCCATGCTTGGTTTGATCTGTATGGTCATGAGCCTTTGGGTAGGTTCTTCAGGATTGGTGCAGAAGGGAACAATGTCACAGGTACCTTTATCACCTAAGGTGATGTTCTGTTCTTGGTAGTTGAGAATGAGGCCATGCCTGTCTGACCAGGAATCCCCAAGGATGAGGGGGTGCGGTAGGCCTTTCAACAAGATGAGGGATGAGGGGTAGGTGTTGCTTCCTATTATCAAGGATAGTTCTTGCTTGCATTTGTATCCCATGTCTTTGGTGCTGTTTCCCAAGATGATCTGTAGACAGTTCTCAGAGGCAGACAGGCCTAGTTCTTGGGCTAAGTCTGCGTCAATGAAGCTCTCATCTGCTCCAGTGTCAATGAACGCCTTTAGTTTTTGGGTTGTTCCCCCAACGTTAACAGATACTAGGATGAACTTTTAAGACTGGGAAGAAGCGTTTATTTGGGCCAATGAGATGGGAGCAGGGGTTTTCTTTGGTCAGGCTCTGGTCAAGTGCCCTGCTTCATGGCAGTGAAAACAGAGACCTTCTCTGTAGTGTCTTTGGAGTTCCTCAGGGGTCATTCCCCCTCTGTTGGGTGTGGCAGTTTGGGTGGGGCGGGTCTAAGAGGGCCCGGCATTCTCTTGGTTCATGCTGAGGCCTTTGCACAACAGAATCAGGTCTTCTAAGCCAAGGGTGGGCAGGTGGTGCTTTAGTAGGTCCTTCATGGCTGGGTTCACTCCCTTTCAAAAGATGATGGCTGACAATTTGTCCTCAAGTTGAGTGCGGGTCTTTAGTTTAAGGAAATTGTCAATGTAAGCCTGAATGGGCCAAGAGCCTTGGCAGATTTCTAGCAAGGAGTTCAGGGCGTAGTATCTGGTGTCTTGATCCTCCCCAGTTGCCATTAGTTCAGCCTCAAACTTGGCATAGTCCAAACAGAATTCTACATCTTCTGCTGTGGCTTTGCCAAACCAGTCCAGAGCGTCCCCAGAGAGCATGGAGGAGACCCCCAGTATTTTATCAGTGTCGCTGGCATATGAGGGTGTGTTGGTCTGGAAGTGCAAGCAGAGGACTGACATAGCGCATTGGGCTTCCTCAAGCGTGAGCTTTCCCATATGGGGCATCTCTACCTTGGTGAGGGACTGGTTCACAATCACATTTTGCACTTGAGAGGAGGGCTTGTTGGTATTGGTGGCGGCAGTGTCAATTCTTTTCAGTTTGTTTGGGTTTGTGCTCTTCCACATAGAAGAGATCAAGTTCATGGTCATTTTATAGGTGTAATAAGTGATTATCAATAACAAAAGCATACAAGATGCCCCAAGAAATAAAAAAATCTTGGGGCTCAGGGTACCAGGTTTTAAAAAGATCACCATAATGTCAGGGACCCACTCTTGGGCGGCCAGCCCGCCAGTGTCGGAGGTAACTTGGGCTGGGTTTTCTGCAGGCAGAGCCCACCACAAGAGAGGGGCTAACTTTAAGAGGTAAGAAGCAGACTTTCCTAACCAAGACCACAGGCCGGCGGCCAGTACAATGGTGTCCACCACCCCAGTGAGGGTGATGTACCCTATACCAAAAAGCTTGCTGGTATGATTGGTTGGCAGGTTGGGAGAAGAGACTGGCATTGGTTTGGGTGCTACAGGTGGTTCCATATAAACGTTGTAGGCTGGGAGGTAGTTGAATTTTCCTTTAAATAACTTGGAGGTAGAGAATATATACAGGCCTTGGCAGTTGTATCTGACGGCGGGTTGGATGCAGGCTAATGGGTCAAGTTTGATAATTTTCTCTGGTGTATAATCTTTATATTCAGGCTTTAATGGATATTTGGTAAAATGAACGGGCCAAAAGGGGACACCAGGTGGACAGGAAACTGCAGGCAGGGGGCAGAAGGGCTGGGAGATCTTGAACTGAACTGATAGACAGCAAATACAAAATATGGTAATAGCTGTATGAGCCAAAGTAACATAACCTTTTATTCAAAAATGGCAATAAGTTTGGAGCGTGAGGTCCTTTGGTCTATATAGCACCCCACCTTCAAACTTAACATTTTTCATGGGGGGTATGTCAGGGCATTGGGGAAAGCTGGGCCAGGGGAATTGGGTACTCAGGTCTGAAGGCAGCAAAATGGAACTCAGCCCAGGAGTTCTTTCATTGGTCAAAATTCTTGATTTGGCTACCTGATTATCTTGCTTTAGCGTCGTGGTCATAGGACTGGGCCGCAGACCAGTGCCTCTTCCTTGGGTTAGCTCTTGATTGGTTACTGGTGAAGACTTCAAACTCATGAAGCTAATAGTTGTTGCCTGGTTGCCTCCATAGGTGTTGTGATTGGCACTCCACTTAGTGCAATAATTTCCTCAGCTCAATCTGTTTCACTGGGGGGGCCATCATCTTCAGCATCAGCTTGCAGGGGCTTGACCCCAGAAAAATGCAGGTGGGCGGTCCCATGGTCCATAGGCCTGGCGGCCCGGGGGAATCCAGGTTCCAGGTTCAATTCCCGCTCTTGGGCCTGGGGTTCCAGGGGAGGAGAATTGTCAATCCTAATACCTATAGAGAAGTGAGCTTTTGTAGCTGTTTTAGGAGGTATACAAGAAGTGCAATAGGAAAAAACATGGCACATGATATTTGATGATCCAAGGTATTTCCCCAAGAAGACCTTCTCTCTCCTTCAGAAAAAAGTGGCTTTCCAGGAGATAAACCTCTCACCACATGCCCAGAAAAAGTAGCTAGGTGATGGGTGTTAGCAGGAAATCCATGAAAATATTGAAGCTGTGAGTTATAATTAGAGCCTAAATAATAGAAAAAGAAAGCAAGTGAGACCAGAGGGTGGTTATGCTAGCTCACAGGGGAAAAGATAAGTTTTTTTGGCCAAAATGACAGGTTTGGTAAAAGGGAGAAATATTGCTGCACTTTTTGGATTTTTCCAGGCTATGAAACATGAAGCTGGGCCCAGCATCAATTAATTCATGCTCTTTAATTCTCAAAACAAGAATTTCAGGTGTCAGTCCAAGTTTAACACTAGGAAAATGTGTGGAAAGTTTAAAGCGCAAAAGATGATAAGAAATCCATAATTGAATCCTAGAGGATGATTTCTAGGTTAAAGGATAGGTTTATCTTAAAGTTGTTCATGATTTTCAATTCAAAGCTGAAATTTGGTTAAAAGTTAGCCAACATAGTATAATCACTACTAACACTACTGTAAATTCAGAACCTAAATATAAAAACACGGGATTGTCAAATCAACAGTCCAAATTTCAAATCACTTATGTGGGCAATTCAGCTGAGTGAAAATCAAAATATTTAATAAAATCTACCATTTAATTTGATTTTTTTGATTGATTTAAATTGGCAATTTAAAATCTCTTGACCAGATAACTCAACTAACTAAAGACAAAAACAACCAGCAAATTCAGGATACATGAATCATAAATGCAGGATTTGTAAGGTCTTGCCCATAGTGGTGCAATGTTATAAACTAACATGTGTAAAGCATTAGGATTAAGATTTAAAAGGTATAAAAAGGAAGGAACTGTCTGTAAGATAATTTTATAGAATCCTGCTGAAAACCTATACTGGGTTACAAAAAGAGTGATAGAGTTTAAGAACCCTAAGCAAAGAAGATAAAACAAGGTGTTTAATAGTGGACAATTTGTAACTAAGGGAATGTCAATATTTGGATAATCTCCATCAGCAAACTGGTACATATAACTATTAAAAGATTCCTTAAGGGAAAATAATGGATACAACAAGCCTAAGGCTTGTTGTTTTACAACTTTCATTTATTCAAGAAAAGAAAAAACCAAACTTAAAAATGAATTAATAAAAATGTACAATTTTCTAAAAATTAAGATCTCAAGTTAAAATTTGATAAAGAATTTAAGGGTAGAAATCACTTAGAATTTCATCTTAAAGCCTACTCTTCAAAAGCTCTTTATTTATAGAGAAAAAAGCCTTTCCAGTTGAAGATTGATAGCCAGGGAGGAAGCAGCCAAGAAAAGGAGCAACTGGGGAAGTTTGGAGATGACCAGGAAAAAAGGAGAAACAGAAGACCAGTTTGAAATAGATCTGCAACATGAAGCTGGGGGGAAAGCGGCAAAGACATAACCAAGAGTTTCAAAAGGTACAGTAGTTTTAAAAGCTATGGCAACAACCAAAAATACCTCAGATTTAAACAAAATGATTTCAGATTTAAACAAAATCCAACTCTCAGGTTAAAATATACATTCTGTTAACAGGGCTTATTGGCATTAAAGGGCAAAATGAGTCAACACAGCAACAAAGGGCTCACACGCAAAGCAAAACCATTCAAAATGAAATCCAAAATACATTGAATCACAAACAAAATGGTGTAAATTGACTTTTGGTGTACATATGTTTACTATGTGAATCAGTGACAAAATACACCCCAGCAAGGTGTGTCAAAACACAAACCAAAAACAAAACACAATAGCAACTCACTACATAAACAAAATCACTCACACAATGTGTGCAATGGATTGTAATCATGAATGATACCAAGGTATCTAAAATAAGACACAAAATCTGAAACATAAAATTTAAAAATATTGTGTTGGGTGTTTAAATTTGGCAGTAAAATCTAGGAAAATGGGTGGAAATTATTTCAGGTATTCAAAAAATGGGCGTTGTAAAACCAGAAACAACTAATTAAGAAATAAAAAATCTATAATTGGGATATTGGGTGGGAAAAACTATAATTAAATATCCATATTCAGATAAAAGCAAAAATTGAAATTAGAGAGTAGCTTAATTAAGTTTTATTTAATATTTTATTAAATTTTAAAATGGAAGGAACACAGCAACCAAGTACCAATGCACCCGTTGTGCGCTGCAGTTGCGGTTGCCCCCCGCAGGTCAAAGAATAGAGTTAGTGCAACCCAAGTGCCTACTCAAGGAGGAGACGGGAGAGGAGAGTTCCATAGTGACATTGCACTGACACAGCTGGTTCAAGGAGCATAAGCTGCTAGGGTGCAGAGCATAAACCTTGGGTCCCAAAGCTGACCCAGAAGCCCACCAAAGTCACCACTACAAAGAAAGTTAGAAACAAGGAGGTAGAACTTACTTTGTATGTGTTTGACGTTGCGTATCGGCAAGAGTTGGTCCTGTCAGCCATGCTGGAGAAGGTGAAGCCTGTACTTGATACTAGCTACAAGCCCTACGTCAGTGATGGCAATCAGGAAGAGGACAAGGATCCTGAGTTCTTCAGAACTGACAAGGGACAGTTGATGCCCAAAAAAGTTACTGCGTTTTACACCAAGGTGCCCATGCCCTGTGTTGTGCCCAATGCCAACAAGTCAATCCCCACCACTAAAAAGCCCGCCCAGAGTGCATCCCTGACATCAAACACATTGTCCTGCTTAAGCTAATGTGGGAATTGGGTGATTACAGGGCGTCTGCGGTCCTTATTAGAGTGGATCCCAAGTACGCCAGCAAGACCTTCCAAAGATTCATCAATACTGGTCGTGTCCTTGCCGCGGAGAAATCCTTGCGTGTTTCTACCATGCTCACCAAGGAGCACAAATGGGCAATCCACCAGTGGATCACCTGGGACTACAATCTTGAACTGGCAAATATACAGGCCATGGTTAAATCTACTTTTGGGATTGAGGCCTCAATTTCCTTTTACTACCATCTGGTGAAGGGAATGCAATTTTCTTGGAAAAATATTGGGGTATCTCCCTACAACAGAAACAGCCCAGCCAATGTCAAGACCTAGAAAAAATACACAGAGGCGTACACTGCCCTCAAAGCCAAGGAGACAGTCAAATTTTATTACATTGACAAATCAGCATTTCCTCATCTATGCGGAATGAGTATGGCTATGTCCCAAAAGGCTCCAATGATGGGATGGCTTGGCGTGCTGCAGTATGCGCCACAGCCTACTCAATGGTGGCTCTCCTTGGTCCAAAGGGGGTCAAGCTCTACCAAATGGTATTGGGTTTGCATAACAGCAGGACCTTTCTATCATTTCTCTGATTGGTCCAGGAGCATCTGAGGCACACAAGCCTGGGATTCACCAACGTAATTGTATTGGACAGTGTTGGTCTCCATAAGGTGGCAGATATTCTTGAGGAATTCCCAATGATTGACACCAGCGCTGCAGTGGGCCCCCAGCAATTGGCCACAGCAAATTTGCACCTTCTCTTCCTCCCCGCCTATTTGCCCTTCCTAAATCCCATTGAGGAAGTCTTTGGGTGGCTCAAGCAAGTTGTCAAGCAAGGAACCCCAACTGGGACTGAGGACCTCTTTAATTTGCTGCAGGCTGGGATCCACACCCTCCCAGCTGAGACTGTGGCCAAATTTTATGGCCATGCTGATTCGTTCATCCCCGCGTGCCTAGCCAAACAGCCAATCAATTAAAGGCTTAGTGTGTCCAATTTTTTATATTATTTTATTTACTATTCAAGATTAATTGATTATCACTTTATATTTAGATGTTTCCACGCCCGTAATCACATTCAGAAAGTCCATCAATAGATGTAAGTAATTTATTTATTTTATTATATATTATTTTATTATGTCATCTGAGGTAATCCCAAACGCTCAATAATGGATTACGCAAAAATATTTTAAATCACTTTTGTCAAATAAATATAAAATAGTCTTATAAAAATTAAATGTACAATGTACAAGTTAGAATTTATTTTATTAACATATAAGTTTATGCTTTTATGAAAACTGTTTCTGCAATATATTTTGCAAAACTGGTTTGCTGAAATAAAAATAATATAAATTGTAATAAAAATTATTGGAATCATATTTTTATTGTGTGCGCCTGTAGTGGGTTCTTTGGTATGTACCCACCCTGCAATAGAGGTGGCACACAACCTCCACCGCCACACCGTGGACAGTGGATACACCCTTATTAAAAACTCCCTCCTGCTGGTGAAGGGGAGTAGGGTAAGGTGCAAACTGAGGAGCAGCTTTTTGGGTGGGGCTGCAAACCTGTAAATCCCTGCCAGGACCAGGGCGTCTTGGATTACATGGTCAACCAAGTCATATCCAGGGGGGATCTTCTTCCCGTTGAGTGTGAGCCAGGCCAAGTTGATTCCCAGAAGGACCCTGTCTAGATCCTCTACGCTGGCGCTCATCCCAAACAAGAAAAGATAGCCAAGGTAAACCACCAAGTGAAGCCTTTGCCCAGCAAAGGCTTCCTTGAACTCACACAATTTATTATAGACCACACTGATCTTCTTGTTGTGCCTGGTATTTGCAAAGATCAGCTCCATGGCTGCAGGAACCCCTGTCTCATTGGCACTCCAGGCCAACCCAAAGTTGTCTAGCAGGTAAGACAGGGTATGCTCCAACAGGAAACAGAAGCAAGCAGCTGCATGAGCCCGGCCCATCTCCGGTACATTCTTGAATAGGAGCGTTGCCAGGACATCCCAAACAAGCTCAATAGAGTTTACACAGTAAACTCCACTGAGGTTAACCGGGTCCAGGCGGACCAGTTGGGCATCCTTGTAGGCAGTAACTGCCCACTCAGATGCCCCCTCTCCATGCATCAGCCCAGCCAATGCCTCCCTGGACATAGGAAAGAACTTGTGGATACGGTCCTCCAGCTCCCGCACAACAGGGGGGGACAGATAAAATTGCTTAGCCACATGAGTGGCATAATTTGCATAAAAGGTGGCCAGGACAAAGGGGACCAGGACTTGGCAGAGTTTGCTGTCTACATTTTCTAAGAAAAAATGTAAGTTTTTTGATAATTTATTAATTTTGTTTTTTAGGCTACCTTCTTGTGTTTCTTCCTTGCCCACAGCCTTGGCTGGCTTGGCCATTCTTGGCGCAATTGATTGTGCTGGCAATTTAGTATCATCTGCCCTGGCACGCTTGGCAAGTTTGAGATGTTCATACATCTCCAGGTCATCAACCCAGACGGACAGCGCAGAAAGATTGTATGCCTTAAATTGCAGGTCCTTCACCACCGTCTTCTGGATATTGGAAACACTTGATAGTCTTCTCTGGGTTGTCTGGCATTTTTGACATTAGTGCCTTTGCGGAAACCTTGTCAATTTTGTCCCCAGTGAGGACAGCAGACTTAACTTTAGCTTTGATCTTGCAGTCAATGTCCTTGATTTTGGCAATCACCAAGTTGAGGTCCTTCAGAAGCTTTTTGAGTTCTCTCATTTGATTTTTTACTAACCTTTCCATATGTTTTTATAGCTTTTGCCCCAATAATTTCTGTATTATTTTGATACTGTTGCCTCTTTGTTTATTCCTTTTTGTTTTCCCATCTACTACATTATCCCATCTTTTTACCCATTTTGTACAGTAGTTTTAAAAGCTATGGCAACAAGCAAAATGAACTCAGATTTAAACAAAATCCAAGCCGCGCGAGATTCAGGATTCAAATAATTTAAATATTGTTGGCTAATAAATGAAATGTCAAACCAAAAACAAAATTTCACTCACCCATTATACAAAATTATATCAAACATCAAGTGGTGTAGTTCAACCCACAAACAAAATGAACTGACACAATAAGTGAAATGGATGGATGCTATTCTGGAGTATATTATAATCCAATCAGGATTCATATGAGACACCAACAGAAGGACCAAAATGAAACAAAATCTGAGTAATCTAGAAGTGAGATTACACAAACACAAAACAAAATGAACTCACACAAGATGTGCAGTATGAGCAGCCTAAAATAGAAAAATAACAGTATAACAGCCAATCAACAGCCATCCAATTTAGGAACAGAGGCATTTTATCCATTTTCATGGCTCCAGATTTGTATGGAATGATTTTGAGAACCTTCCAAATATGGGCTCAAGATTATAATAAAAATAAATCATTAAATTTTAAAATTTCCACTTTTAGTGATTTTATCCTAGGTTTTTTTTTCAATATGGTTTTCAACAGCAATATTTTCAACGGCGCCAGAAGCCAAGCCAAGCCACCAGTAGCAGCCAAGCCAGCTTCAATGGAGGCAAGACTCAGGACATGGAGGCACCTGTTTACACCCAAGCCTTTGAGGCGGGTAACAAGGAAGCTGACCTGTTACTGTCCCCCAACCCATATGGCTTTAACTTGTTTGAGAGTCACTTTGCGTCTAGTGCTGCCCCCACTCCCACACCCACCCCTGCACAAGCTGCCCACCAACCAACCAATCAGGATGGAAACCTCAATTCAGAACAACTTCCTGCCATCGCCCAACCTGCCCCTCCCTCAGCCAATCAGGCTTCAGCTCCCCCTGCCCAGCGTCCCAAATGCAGAATTATCACTGCCCAAATTCTCCAAGAAATTGTGGCACTGAATCTACAGGGTCTGTCATGGGACCAGATTACTGACCAATTGCAATTTACCCAAGCTACTGTCATGCGGGAATTCAACAGCATGATGAACAGGGGGAATTGGATTGGGGCGGCCAAGAAGCCCAAGAAGACCCAAGAGTCCCAGATAACTGAGGCATACCCAATCATGCTCAACCTCCTCCAGCGGGACCCCAAGCTTCCCTTGACCCAGGTCCAGAAGCAACTTGCTCACCATGGCATTTGGGTGTCTGAGTGCACGGTGCAGCTCTGGATGTACGGGAAGGTGGCTTCTGTACGGGTTCTTACCAATTTTGCTGGCGACCAATGGGATGGCGCTGAGAATTCCCTGTATGATCTCAGATTAAGGCAACCCTGGTCCAATGCCTGACAAGTCTGTCAGATGATGTCATTTTCATCTCTTACTATAAGCTATCCATAGCTTTTGATGATTTTGGTGAGATGGGAAAAGCCGTCACCAAAAACAGAAGGAAGAAGGTCAAAAAGGTGACGTTTATTGGTGCATTTCTGGCTGTGTTGGCCAAGGGTTTTGTCTATAATCAGACAAACCCTGATTTTGTTGATGGGTACTCATACAGCCACATCCTTGGTGGATTTCTTGACTCCTGGGATAGCTCAAATTCAAAGCATCAGGTTTTCTTGAGCCACCAGATGGAGGGTAGCTCCACTGCCCTTGAGGCCATCCAGGGACGCGGGCATCAAGCCTCCGTGTACCCAGCTGGCTATCCTGACGTCCATCTGGGTGATGTTGTCTTCTTTAACATGGGATCCACATTACAGGAGCGCCGCCCTCAGGCTTTCAACAACCTCTATCTTGGGGTCCTTGACCACAATTCTCTCTTTGGTCACCAAATAATGGCTGACTTGTTTGCGCAAATGGTTTTCCATGTGAACATGGGCAGCCAATCACGTAAGGATAAGCGCCTTCCACCTTGGGCCACTGCCACTTACCAGCCCATCCAGCCAATGACTGATGAGGAGTACAACAAGCCATATATGGCGGCTATCACGCGCAATCCTCCTGCCTCCACCCCTGCCACCAACACCCCTCACCCGCAAGCCCAACCCACCCAATCCCAGACCCCCCAGGCCAGTACCGCCTCTACGTCTTCCTTCCCATGTTATTCTGCCTCCTAGGCATCACTCTTCCCCACCCCAATAAAACCCCTGTCATTAAACGTTTTTCTATTTATATTATCTTTTTTTTGAATTTCAATTGTTCATGTTCTCTTTGTTTATAGTTGATTTTATCTTTTATGTTCAGCTTATTTCTATAAAATCATATATTTACTAAGATGTGTATCTAGATCCTGAACACAGTTATTTTTAGCACCTAACCATAGCCCCTTGTGAAAACATTAACAACAATTTGGTGATCAGCTAAATTTGAATTAGAAAATTATAGGTTAACTTTTTTTAGATAAAGTTGTTACTAATCCAAATTCAAAACCTTAATGATAAACTGTAAGCCAATCAGGAGCCAAATGATAAAGTGATTTTTGTGACATAAAGGGTCATTCAATAATTCTTTGATGCATGTGCGCTAATTCATATGATTGGCTGGTTGTTTTGCCATTGTACGCCATTGCCGCTGTGGCAAGTTATTAATGGACTAGTGTTAACTCAGCCGCTGATTAGGCACTAGTCCATTAATAACTTGCCACAGCGGCAATGGCGTACAATGGCGTACAATGGCAAAACAACCAGCCAATCATATGAATTAGCGCACATGCATCAAAGAATTATTGAATGACCCTTTATATCACAAAAATCACTTTATCATTTGGCTCCTGATTGGCTTACAGTTTATCATTAAGGTTTTGAATTTGGATCAGTAACAACTTTATCTAAAAAAAAGAAACTATAATTTTCTAATTCAAATTTAGCTGATCACCAAATTTTTGTTAATGTTTTCACAAGGGGCTATGGTTAGGTGCTAAAAATAACTGTGTTCAGGATCTAGATACACATCTTAGTAAATATATGATTTTATAGAAATAAGCTGAACATAAAAGATAAAATCAACTATAAACAAAGAGAACATGAACAATTGAAATTCAAAAAAAGATAATATAAATAGAAAATGTTTGGTGACAGGGGTTTATTGGGGCAGGGGAGAGTGATGCCTAGGAGGCAGAATAACGCGGGAAGGAAGACATAGAGGGTGTGCTGGCCTGGGGGGTCTGGGATTGGGTGGGTTGGGCTTGCGGGTGAGGGGTGTTGGTAGCAGGGGTGGAGGCGGGAGGATTGCGCGTGATGGCCGCCATATAATGCTTGTTGTATTCCTTGTCAGTCATTAGCTGGATGGGCTGGTAAGTGGCAGTGGCCCAAGGTGGAAGGCACTTATCCTTACATGATTGGTTGCCCATGTTCACATGGAAAACCATTTGCACAAACAAGTCAGCCACCATCTGGTGGCCAAAGAGAAAATTGTGGTCAAGGACCCCAAGATAGAAATTGTTGAAAGCCTGAGGGCGGCGCTCCTGTAATGTGGATCCCATGTTGAAGAAGACAACATTAGCCAGATGGACGTTTGCATGACCAGCGGGGTAGACTGAGGCCTGGTGCCCGCGTCCCTGGATGGCCTCAAGGGCGGTGGAGCTACCCTCCATCTGGTGGCTCAAAAAAGCACGGTAATTGGAATTTGATCCATCCCAGGAGTCAAGTAATCCACTGAGGATATGGCTGTATGAGTAGCCATTGATAAAATCTTGGTTTGTCCAATAGTAGACAAAACCCTTGGCTGAAACAGCCAGAAATACACCAATGAACGTCCCCTTCTTGACCTTCTTCCTTCAATTTTTGGCAGAAGCTTTTTCTTGCTTGCCAAAATCATCAAAAGCTCTTAATAGCTTGTAGTAGGAGATGAACATGACATCATCAGTTAGACTAATCAGGCATCAGACCAGGGTTGATTCAATGGCAGTGTCATATGGGGAATCTTCAGCGCCATCCCATTGGTTGCCAGAAAAATTGGTAAGAACCTGTATGGAAGCCACCTTTCCATACATCCAGAGCTGCACCATGCGCTCAGACACCCATATGTTATGGTGCGCAAGTTGCTTCTGGGCCTGGGTCAATGGAAGCTTTGGATCCGCTGGAGGAGATCAAGCATGATTGGGTACACCTCAGATATTTGTGACTTGGGGGCTTTCTTGGGCTTCTTGGCTGTCCCAATCAGATTCCCCCTGTTCATCAGGTTGTTGAATTCCCGCATGACAGTAGCTTGTGTAAATTGCAACTGGGTGGCAATCTGTTCCCAGGACAGACCCTTTAGATTCAGTCCCACAATTTCCTGAAGAATTTGGGCAGTGATGATTTGTTGCTTGGGGCGCTGGGCCAGGGGAGCTGAAGCCTGATTGGCTGTAGGGGGCAGGTTGGCTGATGGCAGGAAGTTGTTCCAAATCAAGGTTGCCATCCTAATTGGTTGGTTGGTGGTCATCTTGTGTGGGGGTGGGTACGGGAGCAGGGGCAGAGCTAGACTCTAAATGACTCTCAAACAAGTCAAAGCCATATGGGTCGGGGGACAGTAACAGGTCAGCTTCCTTGTTACCCGCCTCAAAGGCTTGGGTGTAAATGGGTGCCTCCACATTCTGAGCCTTGCCTCCATTGAAGCTGGCTTGGCTGCTGCTGGCTTGGCTGCTGGTGCGGTTGAAAATGTTGCTGTTGAAAACTATCTTGAACTAAAACCTAGGATAAAATCACTAAAAGTAGAAATTTTAAAAATTAATGATTTATTTTTATTATAATCTTGAGCCCATATTTGGAAGGTTCTCAAAATCATTCCATACAAATCTGGAGCCATGAAAATGGATAAAATGCCTCTGTTCCTAAATTGGATGGCTGTTGATTGGCTGTTATACTGTTATTTTTCTATTTTAGGCTGCTCACACTACACATCTTGTGTGAGTTCATTTTGTTTTGTGCTTGTGGAATTTTGCTTCTAGATTGCTCAAGTTTTGTTTTATTTTAGTCCTTCTGTTGGTGTCTTGTATTAATCCTAATTGGATTATAATATACTCCAGAGCAGCATCCATCCATTTCACTTGTTGTGTCAGTTCATTTTGTTTGTGGTTTGAACTACACCAATTGATGTTTGATATAATTTTGTATAATGGGCTAGTGAAATTTTTTTGAAAGTCCATTTATTAACTGAAATTTAATAAATTAATTGAATCCTAAATCTTGCGCAACTTGGATTTTGTTTAAATATGAAATCATTTTGTTTAAATCTGAGGTATTTTTGGTTGTTGCCATAGCTTTTAAAACTACTTTATCAATTCATGTAAATCTCTCTTATTTCCCCAATAACCACTCAAATGTGTCAGCCTATTTTTTGAGACTATTTAAGTTGGCCATCCTTATCAATTCTACTTGTTCCAACAATTAAGACTTGATCTTGTATTAATCTTAACTATACTTACCTTTAAATCCCTTTCTTGAAGCCATGCAGGGAAACTTCTTCCTGTTCTGGTTTC
This sequence comes from Entomophthora muscae, assembly GCA_014839935.2. Lineage (NCBI taxonomy): Eukaryota > Fungi > Entomophthoromycota > Entomophthoromycetes > Entomophthorales > Entomophthoraceae > Entomophthora > Entomophthora muscae. The sequence goes on along the minus strand of QTSX02006519.1, from coordinate 216,150 downwards.
TAGCATCTTTCCTATCTGTAGTGTTGACCTTGGAAAATTCCACTCCAACTACAGACTGGCACAACTCCTCCCCAGACAATTATCACCAGAAGGAGTACCTGGCCTATGGTTGGTTCAAGTATCCCTCAGGCCACTGGGGAAGAAAGTTCCACTATGGTTGTGCTTCCACTCCTCCTCCCATCAAAACTTTGTTGGTTAGGCCCAACACATCATTCTACTTGTTGACATACTTGGTAGGGTACTACCTGTTGGGCCGTTTCAGTTCTATGATGGGTGAATTTGCCTACCTGGGCCATTTTGGCCATCTGGATATGGTCACAGTACCCATTGGTTTTTTCATTGCAGGGCTTAATGTAGGGGTTTTGGCTCACCAGATTGGGAACTTGTTCCCTCTCAAGTGGGTCCCTGACAGCTACCTAACAAGCTGTGTATACAGTTGTAATGAGTGCTAAGATTATTTTAACTGTGCTGTTTTAGCAGAGTTACAAGAGGAAAAATATTTGGAAACTAGATAATATTCTTTATTGAGAGATAAGTATTATATAGTCATTGTGAATCTTGGATAACAGGAGCATGACTGTGTTGATCACACAGTGAGATGGTGAAGGGGGTGGCCTGATCCTGGTAATAAGTCAGGTGCTAAATTGAGGTATCCACTGTAAGGAATCAGATTATGTTCATGTTGGATTTGGAAATTTGAGTCCCCTTCCTAGTTTAGCTTTGAGTGACTGAATAATTAGATTGCAGGTCACAAGCCCGCTTACTCAGAAACTTGCTGGCGGCTCAAGCCTTCTTTTTGACACCCCCCAGCTAGAAGTTGGCCTCCTCTGAGGTCAGGTCTTCAGAGAGGTTGTTTGGAGCCTGGGCGCTGTATTGGACTAACTGTTGTTTGGGGGCGGGTAGGATGGTCTCCTGTTGAGTCTGTCTTGGTTTACAGGGTCTCAGTCAATTATGATGGGGAACTTTGTATTGTTTGCATTTTTTTAGTCCTTGCACAAGCTAAGTGTTGTTTTTTACCTTTAGGATGATTGCAGGACCCATCTTCTCAGGCTGAAGTTTACTCTTATTGGTATTCATTACCCAGACCTTGTCACTGACCTCATGTCTGTATTGAATGGGGACAAAGGTATTCTGCAGACGTTTTTCTTCTCTTTATAGTTGGTTGCTATTGACCTGTATGATTTGAGGGTCTGAGCAGGGTGGAACTGGCTGGGAATTTCCTGCTTGGGTCCTGAGAGCGCTTGGATAATATTGGGCTGTGTGCCATAGACAAGCTCAAAGGGGCTTTTCCCAGTGGATCTGTTCACGCGGGTCCAGCATACAAGAAGGGCTGTTAGTAGCTGCTTGTATCATTCCTCAGGTCTCCCAGCAGTGAGCTTGGCCAGGGCCTTCACTAAGCTACCATTCAGCCGCTCCACATGTCCATTGGCCAGAGGATGATAAGGTGTTGTCACTGTGTGCTGGACCCCATTATTGGTGATTTATAAATTGATATTTTTGGAGGTCATTTCCTTGCCTCCTTCTGTCATCAAGAGTTCTGGATTTCCAAACTTGCTGATGATTTCCTTGCCTATGAATTATCAAATGTCATTTCCTGTGTGAGTTTTCACTGCTTGCGCCACTGGCCAGTGAGTGGCAAAGTTGATAGCAGTGATGATGTACTTCTTCTTGTTGTGTTTCCCTGGAATGGGTCCCACAATGTTGAGGGCCCATACCTTGAAGGTCAGTTGTGAACAAATAGGCAATACAGACTTAGGTGTTGTGTTGCTTTTTGCAAACTTTTCATATACTTCACATTGGTTGAGAACTTCTTAGACATTCCAATATAGAGTTGGCCACCATGCTTTATTGTTAATGAATTTGTAAATTTTGCAACTCTTGGTATTTCCTAGATCTCTGTGGTAGCATAGAATAGTGTTGACTTGTTGGTGTGTAGGGATGTAAGGGATGGTGGTTTCATCAGTCATTTTGTGGTGTAATGTCCCGTATACATTTTCAAAGAGGTGTTCATTTTTGATGACTGTTTCTTTTTTGATGTCAGTAGTTCCAGGGGGAAGCCTTTGTTTTTAGTTTGGAGTACCAGGAGGGGCCAGTCTGGGTTGAGCTTGTTCTTGCCCCTTGTGGCTCTAATATATAAGTGCAAGAGTGCATCTGCCATGGCAAGTTCAGGTCCTGGTTTGTACTGGATGATTATATTGAATCTCTCTAGAATTTCTGTCTAATGTGCTTGTATTTGGGAAAGGTTTGTCTGCATTTTAAAGTATATAAGGAATTTATGGTTGGTTAATGCAGTGAATTTTTCCTGCCTTTTCAGGTAGCAGCGCCATATGACAAGGCATTGTACAATTGCTAATAACTCTTTGTCATGTATGGGGCTGCAACACTTGCTGTCTGTCAGTTTGCGCAACTTGTAGGCTACAGGTAGGGAGTCACCATCATTGTTTGTGATTTTTAGTACTCCCCAATGGATGCATCAGAGGCATCTGTCTCCATTTGATATTCCCCATCATACTTGGGGTATTGTAGGATGGGCACAGTTGTGATGTTCTCCTTAAGACGTCTGAAGCAAAGGTCACTTTGGGGGGTCCATACAAACTTGGATTTGGCACCAGTTATGACGGACAGAGGTGCAGTCAAAACACCACAGTTGGGGGTGAATTGTTGTATGTAGGCAACCATCCCCAGGAATGTACAAAGTTCAGACTTGTCCTTTGGAGGTGGCATTTTGCAAATGGCCTAGATTTTCTGGATGCCAGGCTTGATGCCATCCTTTGAAACTATGTGTCCAAGGAAAAGCAACTGTTTGCGGAAGAATTAGTATTTAGAGGGCTTGTCCAGCAGTTTATGTTGTGCCAGGGTAGTAAAGACTGCCTCCAAGTTCTTATGGTGTTGTTCTACCAAAGGGCTGTAGACAATGATGTTGTCCAGGTACACTAAAGTGTGCTTGCCAATGTGGGGGGCAAAAACTTTGTTCATAAAGGTCACAAAGGTCAATGGTGTGTTTGACGTCCCAAAATTGAGCACCACACACTTGTATGATCTGTACTTAGTGCAAAAGGCTGTTTTAGGTATATCTTCCTCCTTGATGTGAATTGGTTGTATCCTGCAGTTAGGTCAATCTTGGAGAAGACTGTGGCACTACCCAAGGCATCAAAAAGTTTGTCAATGAGTGGAAGTGGGTAACAATTCTTGATGATAACCTCATTTAGGGCTCAGTAATCTGTAACTAGTCAAAGGGCACCATCTTTCTTTGCCACAAAGAATACAACAGCGCCAAAAGGAGACTGTGAGGGGTGGATAATACCTTTTTCCAATGCCTCTTTGAGTTAAGCGCATAGCTTGTCATCTTTGTTTGGGGTGAGTTGGTAGATGGGTCACGCCTTAGGTACAGCTCCCTTAAGCTGGATGTAGTACTGTATGTGTTTCTCTTGTGGCATCCCTGGTAGAGCCTCTTTGAAGATTTCTGGATGGCAGACTACAATTTTGAAATCCTAAGGAGTAGTGGTATCCTGGTGGTCCTTGAAGTGTATGATCTCATATTGGCAGGAGTCCAAACCAATTGCATTGAGGTTCTCCTTCTTATCTAGGGCCTCTGTAATGTGTACAAAGATGTGGTTGCGCAGGAGTTGGTCTACCAAGTCTGGGTAGATCTGGTGATTGACACCTTCACGTTTGATAGTCAGTACTGAGGTTGCCCAGTCTATGTGGGGGTTTCTCCTTTGCAACCAGTCCAGTCCCAGTACAATGTCAAACTTAGGGAAATTGATGATGGGCCCTGGATGGTGGAATGCAGGTTTGCTAGCATGACAGAGAAGGGGGCAGTTTCCCTTGTCACGGCAATGTGATGTTCATCAGCTAAAACCATGTTCTTAATATGAAAAGGATTAGTGGTTAACTTGAACTTATCTACAAAGCTGATGTTGACTAGGGTTCAATCTGCGCGCAAGTCCAGAAGTGCTGACCCTGTGTAAACACAAAAGCAGAAAGGATAAGACATCTGTTTATTTGGATGTCTGGCAATGATGTAAAGTAACAGGTCTTCTGATGGTACTTGGATCATTGGGCACTGGTCCACATCCTCATGTTAGAACTCATTGTTAGGCATGTCTAGAGCTATGCAGGGAGATCTTGGCTTGCTTAGTGCCCCCGGGCTTTTTCCTTGTCATGATTGTCTTGTGTGGCAGTGACGCAGAAATGTTGTCAGGGATCCAGTCTTGGGCAGCTGGCCCACTGTTTCTGGGGGTAACTTGGGCCTGGGGTTTTGCGGGTAGAGCCCACCACAAGAGGGGAGCTAACTTTAGAAGGTAGAAAGCAAAATTCCTCACCCAAGACCACAGGCCAGCAGCTGGTACAATGGTGTCCACCACCCCTGTGAGAGTGATGTACACTATTCCAAAAAGCTTTCTGGTATGGTTGATTGGAAGGTCGGGTGAAGAGGCTGGCATTGGTTTGGGTGTTACAGGAGGTTCTATATAGATATTGTAGGCTGGGAGATAATTAAATTTTCCTCTAAATAGTTTTGGGGTGGGGAATATCCACAAGCCTTGGCGGTTGTATCTAATAGTGGATGGGATGCGGGCTAGCGGGTCAAGTTTGAGGATTTTCTCTGGTGTATAATCCTTATATTTGGGCTTCAAGGGATAATCAGTGAAGTGAACAGGCCCAAAGGGTGCACCAGATGGACAGAAAACTGCGGGCAGTGGGGCAAGCAGGCTGGGAGATCTTGAACTGAATTGATAGACATCAAATACAAAATATGGCAATAGCTGTAAGAGCCAAAGTAACAAAACCTTTATTTAAAAATGGCAATAAGGTTTGAGTGCAGAATCTATAGGCATATATAGCATTCCGTCTCCAAACTTAGTATTTTCCATCAGGGCTTTATCAAAATATTGGGAAAAGTGCAGGCGGGCAGCCAGAGGGCCCAGGTGTGGGAGCAGTGAAATGGCACCTCAACTGGGTGTTTTCTCATTGTTCAGAACGTACAATTTGGTCACTCAATTTTCTTGATTCTTTGCTGTGGTCACGGGGTTGGGCCCAAAGCCCGGGTTTATCTTTGACAGTAGGGTTTTATTGATTACTTGAGAGGACTTCAAACTCATGAAATTCACAGAGGCGCCATCTCTGCCTCCATTAGGCAATTTGAGAGGCTCCTCTTTGGGCGCCACCATAGTTGAGCTGGTGCAGGTATTCTGGCTTTGGGACTTAGCGGGAGCCTCAGCTTGCAGGGGCTAAATCCCAAAAAAACACGGGCAAGCAGGCCCTTGGTCCATGGGCCCAGCGGCCTGCAGGAATGTAGGTTCAGGTTTTAATCCCACCCTTGGGCCTGGGTTCCCCGGGGTAATGAATTGTCAATCCTGACAAATGGGTACAATTTAACTGTCCGTTGTTCCAGTTTATGTGCCCATTTGAGCCTATAGGTTTGTGGTTTGAGTTATTGTTGTTGTTGTTCCCAGGAGGCAGGCAGCTGGAACGTCCATCTGGGTGAGAGTCCTTGGGCCGCTCTCTTTTCCCAGCATATGCTTTGTGAAGAGCATTGGACATTTGCTCTGCTTTCTCTGCCTCACAATACAGGCTCTGCAAGTTGGTCACCTGGTCCAGATTGACATGTCTCATCACATGCAACTTGTTTGTGTTGTAGTACATGAGATGGGTATCTGGGGTGTCAAAGGCCATATATAGTGCGGCACATAGTCAGAGTTCCTTGTATGCTCAGGTGAACTCCTTCACTGTGCCTGTTTAGGTGATATTCTTCACTTGGTGTATGATCATGAGTGTGGTGTCCTTCAGCACAAACCTTGCCAGTGATTCCTGCTTGAAGGTGTCCCAATCCTTCTCAGTGTGATACTTGTGCAACTTGTTGCACCAGGTACCAGCATTGTGTGTCAATCAAATGGAGATCTCTGCAATCCAGAACTATTGTGGGCATTCCATTTGCACCAGCTTGCTCTGGGAAGATTGAATCCATTCTGTGGTGTTGTTGTTGGCTCCAGAAAAAGGCTCCAACGTGGTGCTTTGAAGTTCCTGGGCTATGTGAGCTGGCATAATGCTTTTATCTGTTGCTTGCAAAGTGATAGCAGGCGTCTGGAAGAACCCTTGTGCTGACAAGGCGTTGAAGGCAGAGAGTGGTGTTGGGAATTTTGAACAAGCAATGATGCCAATTATGACAGAGCCCATGGATTGGGATTGCTACAACCAAATCCATAAATTGGTAGTACAAAATACAATGATACTAATTATGACAGAGCTCAAAGATATAAACTGCAGCTACCAAATAACATAAATTGGTAGCATAAATTATATGCATATTGGATCAGCAGTAGTCTGCTGACCTGAGCCTTAAACTAGCCAATGGTAAGTGCCGCCATAGCAATTAAATGTCACATGCTTCACTGCCACAGCACTTAATAAATACACAAAGCGCCACAGCGCTGCCTGGCAAATATTGCAGGCGCCACAGCGCTGCCTTACTTTTACATTGAGCGCCAAGGCGCTGGGTTCAATTCCTCATAATCTCAAATTCCCATAATTGTCACATTAATAAGCATTAAGCTGTAGGATGCAAAGGAAGCAGGAAGTGATCCTGAAGTAACTAAATTATTCCACACCAGCAAGGATCACCTGTGCTGGGTGAAGATGAAGATATTCTATTGGTTGAATTGCAAGAAGCGCCAAACCTAGATTAATAATTACCCATATTAGGGGGTGCTAGAATGTCCTAGAAGAAATTGCTAGCAGCCCAGAGATTACCCTTGTAGAAGGTATAAGAAGAATTACTCATTTACAATAAAATTATCTTTGAACCATCTTTATTTTATCCTTAGTCCGGTTAACCTTTATCCTAATCCTTAAGTGCTTCTGCACAATCAGAAGCCATTGTGTGGGCAATAATCATGGTTCCATTCAATCCTGGCTCTTCTGATACAATACTACTCATATCAACAACTGTGGTAAGTTTGACTCCCTTAAACTTAACTCCCTGGTACTTGACACTTTGTTGAGTACCAGGGAGTTGAGTGCCGCATATGTGAATCTATTAGTATTTTTGGCTTAACCAATTTTAAGCTAATTTTTACTAGTAATTTAGGGGTTTGAAACCAAAAACCAAGGTTGAATTTACTCAAACTCAACTCTGTTTAATAAATTGGTTAGCTAAAATACCAATTTAAGGGGAAATTTATAAGTAAATTTACTAATAGAAATGAAAAAACCTGTGTTCAACACTCTAAACCCAAAAGTGACCAGTTTGACACTTTTTAAGCCAAATCAATATTTTATTAATAAAATACTTATGCGCTTATATAAAAATTGTTATTTACTATTATATTTTTATTATTAGTGTCCATAGTTGTTGATTAGGCTCCCAAGCACCACTATACTGGATTTGGTGGTATATACATTAATCAAGTACCCCACTTATTTTACATTATGTCATTCCCCGGTTTTTGGATTAAGTGGTGCCACATAAATTAAGCCCAATTTATTAAGAGATTTCATATGTAATTTATAAAAAACTGAAACTTGACACTTTCTCTGTTTGACTCTATCCACTTGACACCTGATTGGTTTTGTATTTAACTAATTAAAGGCTTGGAATTAAGGCTAAATTAATATGCAACACACTATGAGCGCCACTCAACACTCACCCACTCAACACTTTAACTTGGGGATTAGTACAGAGAGCTTCTTAACGTTTTAACCAACACTATGGCAAATAATTCACTCCCAGCTCCTCACAGCATACCATAATCACTAATAAACACATTTCCACTCATTTACTTTTTTAACTTATGTTGTATTTTTTATTTTTGAGCATATAAAACTGCCTTGCTTTTGGGTTAACTTTTGAACCTGGTTTAAATTTAAGCAAGTTTTATATGTAAAAACATAGTAAATTTGATGTTTCTGCTCAACTCTGGCATACTCGACAGTGAAAATTCAGCTTTTTCTGGCTGTTTGACAGTGCCAAACTTGATACTTTACTATGTTTTGAATTTTCAACTCTCAATAAAACAAATTCCACATAATAATTTTTTTGCTATTATAATCTACTACTTTTTCTGCTGCTCTCCATATAATTTTCATATATTTTTTTGATTTTCAATTAAACCTTTACATTGATTTAACACTAAGATGTTATGCTGAACCTAACATCTTTGATGCTTTATCATAAATTCACTTATTTTCTATGTTTTAACCTTTATATCTACACTTTGAGTTTCTATTTTGCTTCTATTTACTCTTTTATGTTTTTTATAAATAAAACTTTATTTGCACACTTTTCATTCAACTTTTGCTTTGCTTTACCTCTTTGTGTTTGCAATATCTTCTCAATCAATTTATTTACAATGCTAAACTTTTCTTTAGACAAAATCAAGCAAGAACAGCCAGCAGCCTAAGCGCCAAGCCTCCAAAGGCTCCAAAGAAACTGCCTCCACCCCCAAGCGTGCCAAGAAGCCTGCAAAGGCAAAGTCTCCAACCCCATCTCCTCCCACTCCCCCCCTCCACCCTCATCTTCTACATCCCCTTCACCTTCCCCCCAAAAATCCTCCCCCAATAAATCTGATGGTGATCTTACCAACCACTCATTTTATCACTCAGAGGCCAACTCCAAGCCTACCAAGGAGCGCCAGACCAAGAAGGCAAAGGCTGCCAAGGAGCCCACCTCTTCTTCTGGTAAGAAAAAGGAGGCATCCAAGCAGGCCTCAAAGAATCCTTCCCCTCCCCCTCCCAATGGCTCTTCCCCTCCTTCTTCATCTGACCCCCAAGATGAGCCGGAGGATTACTCCAAGAAGTTTAAAGCTTCTGGTCATGTGGCTTGGGATCCACTGGCCATCCACAACATTTGCAATGTGGACAGAGAGTTTAAAGTTCCTAAGCGCTTCCCCCAGTACTTTCCAATCATGTCCGTAAAGGGCGGCCCTGGTTACGTTGCCGACAATTATATCTTTAATTGCAACAACCAAAAGTAGCAGACCAAAAGCAAGCACTTTATCTGCAAGGATAAGACTTGCGGGGCCCAGTTGAACACCAAGGGCTGGGAGTGGGTAACGTTGGAGAAGGGGGAGCACAATTGTGAGCCCCCCAATCATCTAATCACTCAGATGTTAAAGTGGTACCTTGTGCAAGTAATACCCACATCCTCTCATCTCTGCGCATCAGATCTGGCCATCAAGGCCCTCCAACGTCTCAAACCCAACAATCTCAAGTTGGTACCAACACAGGAGAAGTTGGTCAAATTCATCAGCAATAAGCATATTGCTGCCAATCCCCCTCCCCCCAAGGCTTCTGATGTCCTCTCTGAGCTCACGCTCACTCATGAGCTTAAGCAGCTTCCAAGTGAGGAGCGCTTCCTGCTTCATGATGACGGGCCTGCAGCCAAGGACTGCATAATCTGCTACTCAACTAAGCAGAACCTGATGGAGTTGAAAAGGGCGTCAACCTGGTTAGTTGATGGTATCTTTGCCACTTGCCCCTGGATGTTCAAGCAGCTCTGGATGGTCCATGCCCAGATTGACATCCGGGTGATTCCACTTGCGTTCTTTCTTCTTCCTGGGGCCACCAAGGCCATCTATACCCGCATGTTCTCCATTCTCCGCCAAGCAATTGCCCTCCTTCCTCCTGCCAACAATGATGAATCCAAGAAGACCCCCCCACACACCTGCGCCAACCCACCTGCCTCTGACAAGGACCAGGCCACCTTGGACTTGGAGGAAAAGGCGAGGCTAAGAGCTCTTGGGCCTCGCATGTGCATTATGGGCTTTGAGCCTGCTCAGTTCAATGCATTCAAGCAGCTGTTTAGCAGGGAAGTGCAGGGGTGCAACTTCCACTTCCACCAAGCAATTGCTTGTAACATGCAGGCCCACACAGAGCTTAGTAGGTTGAGCCGGAGGGATACTTTGGACACCTGCAGATTTGTGCTGGCACAATTTAGTGCCTTGGCTTTTTTAAAGCCAGAGCACACTGCAATGGGGTTCAAGGTGCTCTCAAAGGATCCCTACATAGTGAAGCAGCCAGAGTTTAAGCCTTTCCTTAAGTACTTTGAGCCCCAGTGGATTGGGAAGGTTGTCACACAGAGGCAAGGCAAGGCCAGCTGGAATGTGTACTGGGCGGCAGTGAATGGTGAGCTCAAGACCACCTCAGCGCTAGAGGCTTACCACAAACACCTCAAGGCCAACTTTGGGCTCCACCCTAAATTCAATAAGTTCTTTTCCCTCTTGCAGCACGAGCAGGAGAAAACCATCTCCAAGCTGCGTGATCTCTCCAACTGTGTCCCCCCCACCAAGCCAACAACCCGCTGTACCCTCTTCACCAAGGCCATCCAGGGTGTGGCCAAGCACAAATACAAGGCCTCTGGGCTTAAGCAGCAGTTTGAGCTTATTGCCACTGCCCTCCTGGAAGGGGCTAAGAAGAAACGGGGAAAGAATGACAAGGAATAAACTTGCTTGCTTGCTTGCTCAGTTATATGATTTTTATTTTTAACTTTTAACTTTTTAGCTTTAATTTTTACTTATTAGCTTTGATAATTTAGTTTTTAGTTTTAATTTTTTTAACTTAATTAGATAGCAGTAATTGTTCTATGTATACATGGTAAGTTTGAGATGAATATTTATAGTTGGAAGTAAGTGAAATATCTTAATTTTTGTTAATTTCCAAATAAAACATATGATATTCACAGTTGTACTTATATAAACTATATCAAATAAATATTACTATTTCTTTATATTTTTCATAAATTTATTTATTGTGTTTGTGTTTATTTTTGTCTCATTGGAATTTTAATTTTTATGGTAATAAAAAATATTTTTATAATGAAGAGTTTAAATTACATAGTAAAATGAGAAATAATTGCTTGTTTCTCCTTATTTCCATTGATTAGAATACTGTTTTATTGCATTTCTGAGCTCTCTGGGGTCACTTTAGTATACCATAGCTGTTAGCTTAATTTTTTTATATTAAAAGTTTTCAGTACATCAAGATTTGTTAATTAAAAAAGTGTCAATTTCCAGTTGTCAATCAGGGCAAAAGCTGAATTCTCACTTTACTATAGTGTTGAGTTCAAGGGAGTCAATTTCAAGGGAGTTGAGTACCAGGGAGTCAATTTTAAGGGGGTCAAAATTACCACAGTTGTCCTCATATCCTCACATATGACTGTATTCTAACAAATGTCATGTGCCCTATAATCTCAAATAATTGTGGCGCTGTAATGCAAAAGGCGCAACAAGTTGGATTATCATGTTCTGGTATAGCACAAAGCTGTCAGGTATCTTGGTACCAATCATGTATGGTGCCCAGTCTAGTGGGAGGCCAGAAATTATTCTATCAAGAATTTCTTGACTGTGGCAAGTTTGGGCAACAGGAGGAATTTTGAGGGGTAAAGTAGGATATAAAACCTACTTCTGCTACCAATGTTGTAACTGTGCTGTTTTAGCAGAGTTACAAGGGGGGAAATATCTGGAAACTAGATAATATTCTTTATTGAGAGATAAGTATTATATAGTCATTGTGAATCTTGAATAACAGGAACATGATTGTGCTGCTCACACAGTGGGATAGAAATGGGGTAACATGATCCTGGTAATGAGTCAGGTGCCAAATCAAGGTATTCACAATAAGGGATCATCATCTGTTCATGTTTTTGGACTTGGAAATTTGAGTTGACTTCCTAGTTTGGCTTTGAGTGACTGAATATTTGGATTGTGGGTCACAAACCTGCTTACTCAGAACCTTGCTGGCGGGTTGAGCCTGCTGTTTCAACAAGATGGAGAAGCAGGAATGGGCAACCAAGTAAATTAGGGCTGCAGGGCATACCTGTTGGTCCTATCCCACCAATTACGCTGACATACATCTTGCAGATGTATGTCTTTACAATTTTGGTTTTGCCCTCAGGTGTTCAAAGCCTGCCACCTAAAAAAACTATGCACCCAAATTGAAAGAGATATGAGCTTTTCCCTTCCATATTTGTCCAGGACTTATCAGATCTTGTTATATTCTATGCAAGTGATAGTGATAATTCCAGAAAGGACTCCCTCCTCCCCCATGATCATCCATTTGGTTTATCAAGCCTGCATATGTGACAGAAGAAGAGTTCAAGAAATTGAAGCAATCAGCTCTTTCAGCCTCTTCCCAGTCAAAAAACTCTGCCTCCTCAACTTCCCATCAAGACTAAGCCACCTGCCTTCCAACCCTGACTCCCAAAACACCACACATTCCCTCCTCACTACCTCTGATGTTGTCCCTTTCACAAACGCATATGATGACAACGTACATTCTGCCCATTCTCTCCCCTACTTGTCCTTTGACAAGTAAAATAAAACCTTTCTTTGTGATAAATTATTAAAATTTTTATTATTTCTTCCAATTTATAATTAATAACATATTCTTTTTACATTATTGACATTCCTCATTTTTTAATATTATGTTGTGCATTTGATGCAGTAACATATACTTAGCTGCATAATAATTTTATTATTATCAATAATAAAGTAAGGACCAACAAATGTAAATATTATATTAGAATATTGCAGGTAGTTGTTAAATCTTGATATTTAGATATTATATGCATAACTCAATGCATTCTGTATAATAAAATTCATTTTAAACATGGCATTTTTCATTGTAATTTTATAATTGGACTGTGTCTATATTAGGGATCCATTAAAAATATTGATACATAGTGCATTTTACAGCCTGCATATTTACCTATTGATAATGATTATGTAAAATTTAAGTCAGATTTTGTGAGTTAGTAATAATTCAATGGTTTAATCAATCACTGTTTATGGCCATTAATTGGCTGATTTTCTTTGCTGTTGCAATTGTGCATTTTCTGATAATTATACACTGGCATCCAATTGGCTGTTTTCACATCCTACCACACAGGCAATAGGAAATATGGTTGCCACCCTGAGACCAGGTGTGATTGGGGTGGCAACCATGTTTCCTATCATCTGTGTGATTGGATGTGAAACCAACCAATTAGATACTAGTGTGTAAATACTGTAAATTCAGAACCTAAACATAAAAATGCAGGATTGTTAAATCCTTGGTCCAAATTTTTAATCACTTGTGCAGTATAGCCTTTTTTAATTAAATTGAATTCTTTGTATTTTTATTTGAATTTTTAAAAATGCGGGAACTCATAGACACTTTGCAAAGTTCAAGTTGAACTGCATATTTTCAATGGACAAAATGAATTAACTGGAATCAGATTTGAAGCGTTCAAATCCATCAACCATTTTCATTAATTTTACTATGCTTTTTGAAATTGCAGGATTGTCAAATCCAAGAACCAAATTTCAAATTACTTTTGAATGCCACTAGTAAACTCAGATATTAATTGTGGGAACTGGAATCCAAATTGAATGTAAAGTAAGAAACTAGGACAAATCAACCTAAATCAAGAATCTCCACTCTGGATAAAATCAAATGGAAAATATAATCTCAACAACCATGTTTAGACATGAAATTAAGTGAGATGTAAAATTGTCTAAACTGGAAATGATGCAATATTATGCACTCTAAATCACTAATATAGCAACCATAAACCCATATAATGATTTATGAGCTACTCTCCTGATGACGCAGAAATTTTTTAAAAGTTTTTTGGCCCCTGGCGTAGCCAAGGGGACAACAAAACTTCATTTCAAGGAAGAAAGGAGAGGAAAAGATAAACCATCAGTTTACTGCACTATGTATTCATGTACTGCTATTAAGGATACTTGATTACAGTAGATTTCAGAAATACTAATAATAAAATATATAATTCTATTTTATTATTAGTATTTTCTGAAATCTACTGTAATCAAGCATCTAAATTTTAGCCGTCCTAAAATGGAATAGGGTGATTTTTGAGAATGCCTATGATTCCTAAAAGAATTAGCACAAATCCACTCTAGATCCTTTAGCATTCTTTTTGAGACACCCTTAAATTATATTTATTTCAAATTCTTTGCAATTATGATTTGAAATCTGGTTCTTGGATTTGACAATCCCGCAATTTCAGCTTTGTTAAGTTTTCCATGATCTCTATGATTTATTTGAAATACAGGAAATCTCAGATCATACATTAGAATCCCACATTTCTGATTCATGTATCCTGCATTTGTTTGCTGTGTTTTGTCTTTTGTTAGTTGAGTTATCTGCCCAAGAGATTCAAAATTTGCCAATTTAAATAAATCAAAAAAGTCAAATTAAATGTTTGATTTTATTAAATATTTTATTTTTCACTCAGCTGAGTTGCCCGCAAAAGTGATTTGAAAATTGGACCAAGGATTTGACAATCCTGCATTTTTACGTTTAGGTTCTGAATTTACAGTATCAGAAAATGCACAATTGCCACAACAAAGAAAATCAGCCAATTAATGGTCATAAACAGTGATTGATTAATCCATTGAATTATTTTTAACTCACAAAATCTGACTTAAATTTTACATAATCATTATCAATAGGTAAATATGCAGGCTTTAAAATGCACTATGTATCAATATTTTTAATAAGTTTTAATGGGTCCCTAATATAGACGGTGCAATACATCAATTTGAACGATGCTATCTCAAAAATGCCATCTAGAAAGATGCCATCTCAAAAATGTGTCCAAAAATGCCATCTCGGATTTATGGCTAAACCGTGCCAGATAACTTAAAATATTAATAAAAGCCCAAAAAAACATTTCAAAAACTATAAAAAAACATTTGACTAGACTCAAAATCATCCAAGAATTTCAAATCTGCAATAAAAATATGGGGTCAGCTAATACCAACTATAGTGCGCAAAGCTCCAAAGTCAACACATCCTAAAACAGTGCTATTTTTGTATTAAATTTTAACACTATATTAAACATGTTTATACATATTAAAAGTTAAAATCAAATATTTGAAAGAAAGAAGTTTATTGTTAAAAAAAGTGGATTATAAATTGGATCCAAGGGCTGTGGTAATGTCTTTGAGATGGGTAAGGCAGCCCTCTCTAGTATAATAGGCCAAAGCCGCTTTTGTAACACTTGCAAACTTGACCTGCTGGCCAGTATGCTTGGCTATAAAAGCTTTGCCTTTGACAGCCTGGGAATATAGCTGATCCCAGTGTGCATGCTGAACCTTCAGCTTCTTGATGATAATATAAAACATAGGCTTTTTTGCCTTAACCAGGTGGGAAAATTGATTATGCCAACCTTCAAGTGAGGAGGTGGTCTTAGTTACGCCGGCTTTGACCTGCTTATAGCAGTTCCAGTTAATTGAGTTGCTGCCCTTGAGGATGCGGCAATGTCCCTGGAATACATCTACCCACTGGTGCTCAAAATACTGTATGAAAGGAGCAAAGGCTTCTTGGTTCCCAAGAATGTAATTGTTGTTGAGAAGCTTGTTGTAAAAAAGGTTAACCTCTTCCTTTCTGACCATGGCAAGAGCAGCAAAGCAATTGAATATCTTTCTGGCCTCCTTTGTGCCATCTTTGTATACCAGCTTATTGAGGGCTGGGTTTTTCATCAGGTTCTTGTGCAGAGCCTGGCGGTAGTGAAAGAAGCAGCCTTGGGGCCTGCTCCTAAATACCTTGATAAAAACGTTGGCCTGTGCAGCCTCAAAGTCAACCATCAACATGGTATGGTAAGGAAGAGACTCAGGCGCCTTTTTGGTTATGGCCTGTTGCTCTTGGGTAGCCTCTGGGCTGACCTTCTTCTTCTTGAAGCCCCCTTTCTCAGTTGGCTCTTCTTCAAGCGTAGGCAAGATGGCATCCAGTTTTTGCTTGAGTATGTTCAAGGCGTGGATGTAAGTCTCTTCCCTTTTATTAGGGAGAAAGAAGAAGACAAAGGGGATGGTATGTTCATTGATCTGACTATGGATAGACCAAAGCTGATAAAATAGCTTTGGACAAGAGGCAAAAGTCCCATCAGCAAACCAGATATCACCCTTTAAAAGGCGTACAAGATCCTCTTGTGTTGAAAAGCACAAAATACGGTTTGGTGAACCTTGCCTGTTGTCGTGTAGCAGAAAGGGCTTTCCAAGCATGGTAGTCTTCTGGACTTCCAAAAGTACAAGCTCATTGATACTTCTAGCGCTGACACCAATATTGGCATCAATTGACTGTTGATCAGTCACATACCGTTGGAGTCTGGTCTTTTCCCCCAACCTCCTCTCTCTGATCCTTATTCAGATAAAGGAGAGCATGAGTTACCAGCTCAGTTGAAGTCAAGTCCTTATTGAAAGGAATGGCTTGGAAAAGGTACCAGCACATGAGATAGTAGAGAATCATATCTGAGCCCAAACAGTCATGCTCAATGGTGAGCTCCTTGACTTGGGTAAACCCAATTGTAGTTAATTGCGCAGGGAAGCCTGGACTATCACATTTGTAGTGATGGTTTGCTATATTTTTCTCTGGTCATTGCATATGAAAAGGAAGCTGTCCTTGACAAAGCCAGCACCCCCTTCTTGGTCATAATGGGAAACAAGTCAGGGAAAACAGCTGGAACTATAAATTGCCTGTTGACGTTGCAGATATTAACAACTGCATGTAGGTCTCACTCTAGGATAGGCTCCTCCTCTGAGTCTGCAAAACCATGGTCACCAGAGTCGTTTTTGGAGACTCTTTCATTATCATCTTTGTCATTGGAGTGGACGTGCTCCTCCTGGAGATCAGAGGGGGAGTGGACAAAGGGAGAGTGGGGAGGGGTGGGGCTATCAGCCTCGGGCTCAGGGGAAGGTGTGGGGGTCTTGGCAGGCGTTTTTTCTTTAAGAGTCTGCTTGGAGAGGGTAGCCTTGGTCTTTCTTGCCTGAGCAGGAGTGGCCATGCTCTTGGGAGCCTTGGGGGTAGCGTTGATGTTAGGCTTGGGAGGCATCTAAGAGTGAATTTGCGTCAGAAAAGTTTAAATTTTGGAACAATTTTTAAAGAGAAAAATGAGAATGTGTTAAATATAAAAGTAGTCAATATTTTTACAAAGAATTGTAGAGAAACTCTCAAATTATATACCATCAAAATTATTATGTTTGTATTATGTAAAAATTAAAAATTTATTAGTAGCGCAAGTATGCAAAACTGTGAGTTTTGACTGAAAACTTGCAAGTGAAATGGTGTTTTCATGATGACGTAATTGAGATGCTGTAGCTCAAAAATATAGTGTTTTTGACCATTTTTTATATTAAATTACCAAATTTCTGGTGGAGCTACCTCAACTGGGCCAAAGAGTAAAACATGAATATTTTTAAAACTAACTTATACAACTGGGGTTAAAAAGTACCCAGTTGTTTAGAGGAGATCAAAAAAATACATATATGCAAAGTTTCAGACGGTTTCTTACATTTTTTATGTAATTGGGATTTGGTTCTGAACTTTACTTTGGTAAAAGTGGAAACAGTCAATTTGTGATGGTGTGCTCTTTATATTGTAGCCTTGCATCATATGTAATTACCCCTTATTTCCCCTATCCATTGTGTGTATCAAATCTATTGGGTGATATGAAACCCAGTGGAATTTATAATGGGTAAATTTTGTATAATGGAAATACCCTCATTACTAAATAAGATCACTAGTAAAGCATTGTATTATTGAAACCCAAATAGCAAAGTTCATACTATGATAAGGAATAAGGCTAGCATATTAAATGTGGATTTTTGAATGGCTGTATTATAGTGGGTAGTAGTATATAAGTGGTGCTAATTTAGGTTGATTTATTATATGGAGTCTTAAATTAATACCATAATTTATTCCCAATTAAAAAGGGAAAATCTTGGATTTATCACATAAAAGTATGATTGCATAGACAAACAAAATCAAAGAACACGCAGCAGCGCCATTTTAATTAAAGCTTAGGCGCCGCAGCGCCAACTGAAAATTATCTCAGGCACCGCGGCGCTGCTTTTCAGTGGGTTGGATTTTGTCTTTACAATTATAAAACTACTAACAATCCAAAATATCTTTTTTGATTATCCTATTGAGACTAGTGCTTAGAAATATGATTAATAATTAGATTAACATTTTGGGGATTCAAAAATAGTGCTGCAGTGGCGCTTGATGTAAAAGTAAAGCGGCACTATGGCATCTAAAATATTTGCAAGGCGGCGCTCAAAGCTTTTTTTGGGTGGCGTTGTGGCGCTTTATGTATGATAGAGACGGCGCTGCGGCACATGTCATTGGATATTCTGCAGTAATGATCCAAAATCTACTGCTAATTGAATATATATAAATTTTATATTATAAATTTTTGACAATGAGGTTGCAGTAATTCTATTCTGTGAGCTCTTCTATGATTGGCAACATTGATTTTATACTGCTAATTTATGGAGTTAGCTGCTGTAATCCTAATCTGTGAGCTCTGTCATAATTGGCATTGTTGCTTGGTCAAAATTTCCAACATATCCCCCACTTGACCAAACACTACTTTCTTTCTTTCCAAGATGAACTCAACCAACACCAACAACAACAGCAACACCAACATGCACCAAGCCTACAACAAAATGATGGCTTCAATGGACAAAGCGGAGTGGCACACGTTTTGAAAAATGCCACGCTCAGTTTGTATTGCTTTCTTGAATTGACTTTGGGCCAGTGACTCCCAGTTTTGCAAACAGGACTGTGCAACCACTGTGGCAGCCTCTGAGAGTAGTACTGCACCAAACTCTAGTGCCAGGGATTTTCCTGATGAGGACTCCATGTTTGAGGAGCCTCTTCCTGTCAGCAGTGCGCCCCCCAGTGGCAATCCTTCTGGTGCTCAGCATCCCTTTCCTCATTGCCTTCCTTCCGCTGGCGCGCCTCCCCCTACCCCATCTGCAATGCTCCGCGCCCGCTGCAACTCCAACAATGTGGTGGTGGAATACCCTGACCTTCTTAGCAAGTTTGGGATCTGCCACCATGAGGAGACAATGTACAGCTTTGTACAGGCTCTGCATTCTGACAAAGATGCAATGATCCCAATTTGGGCAGGGGAGTTATACCACAGCTGGTACAATGCCTCCTGTTTGGCCGCTGAGGTGTGTCTAGGGCTGCAGTCAGCTACCCTGGCCCCCAGTGAGATTTCCGCGCAACATGCTCATACCATTGCTGTCTGCAATGAGTATATTGACAAGGTGGCTTGGGTTTGGGCTCTTGAGCTTGCAGCAGATCCCAGCTTCCACCAGACCTTGGACTTGCCTGTCCAAGCCAACACCAACCATCGCTTCTCTGCCATGTTCAAGGCGTATCTCCAAGCCATTACCACTGGCAATGCTTCCCTTTACCTTCCTTTGGCTGCTGCAACTTGCCACTTTATGTGGTATCCTACCAAAAGTTGCCAGCCTGGCCAGCCCAGGTACGCTGGTCATTGCTTGGAGCATTACCGCTCCCTGGCTTACCAACTCTGCGCCCCATACCCCTATCATATTCCTACATGGAAGATGCGTTGATGGACTGCTTCACCATAGGTGCTGTGTTCTCTGCTTGTGGTGGCTGGGGTTGGTTGGTGCCAGTCAGTCATATCCGCCTTCCCCTTTGCAACTGGTTGTCAATGTCCCGCAACTCCCAGTTGGCCTGGGCCCAAATGCTGGTGATCCTGGCTCACGTGCGCCAGCGCCTGGACGCCAACCGCTATATGATGCCCACCCATGAGCGCCCAGTGATTACTATCCAGCACACCACCAAGCATCCCTGCCCTGCCAACTGTCAGTCCTCTCCTCCTGCCATGTCTTCTGCTCAGTAGCATGGAGGCGCCTGCAACACAAGGGACTAATCCCACACAGCCTGCCTTGTATTGCAATAAACTTGCTTTGCCTATCCTCTTTTTTATTGTTTCTATTATTTTTTGTTCTTATTTTTTATTATATTAAGTTTTTAATTGTTGTAGTTATCTTCTAAATTTAGCGCTTAAGGAAATATTGTTGATTAGTGGAGTTTTTATGTTGGGGATTGAAATCTTGCGCCGCTGCAGCACTAAATTTAAAAGTAAGACACCACCGCAGCATAAAAGATGTTTGCAAGGCGGCGCGGCGGTGCCCAAGACTATCCCAAGTTGGCGCTGCGGCGCTTTTTAATTGTTTAAGGCAACACAATGGCATTTAAAGCTGGGTAGTTTTGCAGTTGAATTTGCGGAGATTTGGTAACCTTATTTTAATAACAGACTTTTTATTTTGATTTGAGATAGTGTTTTTGTGATGTGGTTTTTTGAGATCTGTATTAGAAACCAATATGTAAAAAATAACTATTTAATAATTTTTATTAAGTTTTTTTTAATTTTGCTGATGTAAATCCTGACGCCATCTTGAAAAAATTTTGAGATGGCATCTTTCAATCTGGTGTTTTTGAATTGACGTATTGTACCATATAGACACAGTACATTATAAAATTACAATGAAAAATGACATGTTTACAATGAATTTTATTATACTGAATGCATTGAGTTATGTACATAACACGGAATTGACATGGCTGGCAATACAATATAGTACAGTTAAAAATTAATAAAACATTCAAAATTCAATATGAGATATCAATAAAAGTCTAGTTTCAAATAAAAATGTTACACTCTGAAAAAATATAATCTATATTTTCTAATTCAGATGGCTAGTTTAATACAATTCTGGTGTATTTTGTAGTGTATTATACTATTTTTTGTATAACTTCAAGTTATTTGTATTATTTACAATAGTTGTCAATAAAATGTACTATTATCTATAACTTCATGATCATGCGTTGATGGTAGTACTATAAAACCCTTTTTTTTGATGTAATTCAAACAACATGTCTAATATCTACAACCTTATCAACAAATTAGAGTCAGCTCTTCAAAAATTTATTGAACTTGAACAGAATATCAGATAAATAGTAGTGAATCAGCTGGGAAATGAAGAAAGGGCTTTGGTCTAAAAAAACAAAACTGCAAAGAATAGTTTGGGAACAATTATCAAAGAAGAACATAAAAAAACAGTTTTAAATTTACAAAGTGAAATACTCAAGCGTTTAAATTTCAGCAAATAAAGTTATGACTTGTGGGAGTTTGTGGAAAACAATAGAAGAAATAATCAAACATTTGAATTGATTGAAGGAAATGAAATTTCAAAGAAAATGAATAGAAATAAACAAAATGAAGATGAATCAAATCAATATGAAGGAAATTAAAATATTCAAATGAAAACAGAAGAAAACAAAGAACAAAAAAGAAGCAGAAGCGCTTCAAGAATGAATGAAATTTTATCAAATGAAGGAAATCAAGAGGAAGTAGAAGTTGCAAGAAAGATCAGGAAGATAAGACCCAGGAAAAAACAATGAAGAGCAACCAATGCTCATGAATTTTGCCAAAGTAGCGCCTGTGGCTGAGGGGGCCGCAGGAAAAAGAATTAGTAAGTTCATTTATTTTTTATTTACATTTACTTTAGTCCCATCAAGAAATGAGGAAGAGGACATTGAGGTGACGGCCTATACACCCAGTGGTGTGTATGGGGGCTATCAAAAATTGATAGCCTCTGACATTCAAAGAAATCAAAATGAAATCAATCAAATAATTCAAAGGAATATGAATCAATTTGCAAATAAGAAAGCAATGAATAGGGAATAAAAAGCACCTGAAGGAAGTTCAACTTGTGTCAGGGAAGCTTACAAATTAGGCAGAATTATCAATTTCAAAAAAATGAATGAAATTCAAATGAATGTTAAAATAAATTTTGATGAATTCATTTATTAATGTATTGAAAGATTTATGTTTTCAACTATGAACTCATATGAATTAAACTTGAAAAAGGTCAATTTCAAATACCAAACAAATACATTAAAGCAGCAATTTTCAATGGATTGATCAAATCAATATCAAATCAAATAGGAGATGCAATAATAGTCATCAAAATGAAACCTTTATTGATATCATTTGCAAAGGCATGTGGGGCTGATCCCTCCAAAATGCCAGAAACTTTATTGCTTAAATTCTAAAATACCTCCTACATAAACAGATTAGTTATAATATTCAAGAAATTCAGCTTATTTTCTGAAAGCTATACATCCCAGAAACTACATCTCACAGTTTATCTTGGGATAATCATCTACTTCATATTGAAATCAAATGTGAAGAAGTTGGAAGACGTCCCCCTTCAAATGGATGTCTTCTGGCTGGCACTAGACAAAATGAAGACACCACAGGGCTATCAAACTGTAGAGAATGTCCTATATGGCTGTTTTACGTTAGCCTTGTTATATGGTTATAGCATACCTCCCAAAAATCAATTATTAATCAACTCCCTCTCTCCACTGCCTTTTATTAAGTGCTCTGCCACCACCGGGGTGATAAGTGCCACTCCATTAGCAATTGGCACCAGAGTTATCCACCACGTACAGAAGAGTATATGGTCCCAATTGAACGTATTAACAGAAATTTTAATTTTGGGGTATAATTCCCCAGAATAATTGCATACCCCTTGCAGCTTGTATTCCATAATAAACATCTTTCTCTTGCAATTTGTTTTTTACTTTATTTTTGATTTTAATTTTAATTTTTAAATTAATATAGTAATATCATAATAGGATACTAATAATAAAGAGTTAGTTATAAAAAACCAAAAATGTTTACTATAAAATCTAATTTATAAATTAGTTATTAGTTGATTGCAGCTATGGGTTCATATATTATGTACGTAAACGTACATGAGCTCTACTTACCCGCCTCAACCTGTCCACCTCAATTATGCTTTAAACAATTGCTTGTTTAGAACTGTATTTACTTTTTCATTTGAATATGACTTGATAAATAGATTTGCTATGTGTAACCTGTGTCATAAGTAATAATTAGTAAGAGATACATGAAAATCATTGGTTTTCATGCCATGTGGCTATAGTGGCACTGAATCAATAAGGATCAGGTGATGCCTTGCAAGGTCCAATTTGTGGCTTTAAAAAAATAACAGCCATTGAGCTATAAAGGTTTCACATTTATTTAAATAAAATTAATATATTTTTCTCTTAGTTATTTTATTTATGTGTTAGCTCTACAGTCAAAACAAAATTCAGTGCATTATAATAAAGCTATGTGTCTCTGTATCTAATATAATTAATTTATTTAACAAATGTCCAAATTATTATGTTTATAATACAAATTAATGTCAAGTAATTTAATATAAATAATTTTTCAAGCCCTAATAATAATAAAAACAAATAAAACCCGGAGCACCCATTTATCTGATTGGCTCAGAGGCAAGGGCTTTGGGAAGGAAGGATTTGGAGTGCTTGTAAAAAAGCCGCCACCACATCAGGTGGCATTGCAAATTGACTGACCTCAAGAATGTTAAAGATCTTTTGTGTCCTGATGGAGGCCTTTCTTCACCTTATTCTTGATCCAACCAAACACCTCATTGATTGGATTCAGAAATGGAAAATGTGGTGGGAGGAAGAGAAGTCTCATTGGACAATCAGCAAGCTGGTGGCTAGAGGTGTGGCTGTTTTTGTCAATGGGGGAATTTGGACACAACCAGCTCCGCTTTGTGGAGCCCAACTGTGACAGTCCACATGTTTGGTGGTTTGTAGGTGGGGCTAATGTTGACCAATTGAAATTTTAGTGGCTTTTTATGCAGGAAAGTTAGAGGACTGAAAGATCATGATGCAGGAGTAGCTGATCATGATGCAGGAACAGTTGAAAGACTAGCTGATCATGATGCAGGAAATGTTAAAGCAAAGTGGTACGCAGCGTGATTCAAGGATATACAATGAGAATATAGTAAACAAATTGTGAGTTGCTTGACAAGCAGGAGACCAAATTGGGAGAACAGTTTCAACATCTTGGATCCAATGGCAGTGTAGCAAAAGATTGAAATGGAAATTGTTAATAGGCAGGTGATTTGTAAGGGTAAATTTGAGAGAGAATCAGAAGGCGTCAACATGTAAAGCGCGGGCCAGGTTGCGGCCATGGAATCTATGGCAACCTTGACAGCCACAGAGGCTAGTCTTTCAAGGATAGTGGCAAACAGCCCCAAGTGAGCCATCATTCTGGGATAAACTTCTTTTATTTTCTCAGGAATAATAAGCTATCTAGAAACAAGTTTCTAGGGGGGAAATGGGGAAGTCTTAAGGGAGTTCAGGATGAGGAAGGAGGGGATTACACGGTTTCTGATTGGCTGGCAAGAATATTTTCAGCAGTTGGTGGTCCTACATTGGAATTCAAGTTGATGACATCATAATTCAAAAATTTCCGGTGGCCAGCAGGTCAAGCGCTGCCATCCTCAAATAGTGCATAACGCGCAATTTTCTTGTCATAATTATTTGGGGGGATATAAGGTAGGTCCAGATTTTTGAGGGCTATTTGAGCAACCCCAGCTTTGACCCATTTTTTGTCTATGACGGTGTTTAAGTTGTCAATTTCTTTCAGGGGTTTGGCTGCAGTTCTTTGCTGATTTTGGGTTTTACTAGGGCACACTATTCCTTTCATTTTATTTTCTACCGTAACAGGAACAGTTGAAAGACTAGCTGATCATGATGTAGGATTGGTGAAAGAGTAGCTGGTCATTATGCAGGATTGATGAAGGATTAGCTGATCATGATGCAGGAACAGTTGAGAAACTGAAAGTTGGCTAAGAGGACTGGCAGAAGTGGATACATGAGCTAATATGCTTGTTTTGGAATCTTGGGAGTGTAGATATTTATAAGAAAGAAGCAGTAAAAGAATTAATTAATACTGCCAAAAGATATGATATAAATATGGAATTAATTATCATATAAAAGGAGAGGAAAAGAAGAAATAAGTTAAAGTGTTTGAACTGCAGATTTATTGGAAGCTGATTGAGTGGAATGGTGTCAGAATAATGGACCAGTTAACGCTTTGGTGCACAAAGAGTTGTCAATTTGAGAGGTTTGAGCAGTGGAAATTGATTTCCTAGTTGGATCCCAATGAAACTTCAGAAATAGTCTAATTTTTTGCTCTGCATTCATTGGTTGAGTTCTGGAAGGTTTCCTGATGAATATGATTGGTTGGAAGCCAAAAGCTTGAAGTATAAGTGAGTAAATAGTGAATTAATACTTTAAGCTTTTGAGAAAGTAAGTATGTAAGCTTAAGTTATTATAGTAAAAAGTGAGCAGCAATGGTTTAAGCTTTTGAAGAAAGCCATCATGAAGGCAGAACCACTGAGAAAAGGACACTATAAGAAGGGGGCTAGCTGGAAAGTTACAGGGTCTTCTCAGGGTCTTTTGGGTTTCTGCCAAGAGGTTTTTGGAAGCCTTTTGATTGCCAGCAGGAGCTTGGTTGGACTGATACAAGTGGAATACCAAGGCCGCTAGAGCTATAAAGAGAGCTGAAGCCCAAGATAAAGGAGCAGCAGTCCAAGATTAAGGAGTTAGAGTGTGAGATAAGGAGCTGGATCTTAAGTGCGGCGCAGTAATCCAAGTCTAAGGCACAGGAGTCCAAGTTTCAGGAGCAGAAGTCCAAGACTAAGGTGCAGGAGCCCAAGACCAAGTACAAGGAGTCCAAGATATTGTTGGAGGACTCCAAGTATTGGCAAACCCATATTGTTTCCCTGACCCCCGGGCCATATACCAGAAGGTTTCTAAGGAGATCTTCCTTCTGAGAGTGAATAAAAGCCCATTTTGACCCCTATACATATTTCTGAGATACATTTTCTCTTACTAGAGAATGACATCCCCTTCCAGCTGGTCCCTGGCTATGACCCAGGACACACTTTGGGGACTGGTAGACAGGAACCCCACACCAACATTATCAAGCACAACAATGTTGGTTGTGCTGTGGTTGTCAGGATACCAGGAGTACTGTGGAGCTCCAGCAGGTGAGGGAGGAGTCAAAGCAGGTACTGGCATGGCCCACCAGATGATGGGACCTAACTTTACCAGGTAAGAAAGGGCCTTCCCAGCCACTGCCCAAGGTCCAGCCTCTGACAAGGCAGAGTCAATCAATCCCGTGAGCGCAAAGTAAAGCACTCCCAGGAATTGACTACTCTGGCCAGAGGCATCAGAAGTGGGGGGTTGGGATGGTTGGTTTGGGTGTTGGGGGCAGTTCCATGGGGACCAAGTAGGTGGCAGGATTGTTGTACTTCCCGTTGAAGATCAAAGGGTAGATGGTGATTGCTTTGCCATCTCGGACAATTTGGTAGGGTTCCTTGGGAGCGTTTGAGTGGGTGTATCACTGTAAGTCTTCCAATGTCCAGGGTTTGTGGTCAGGATTGGCGAAATACTCAGTGAAATGCACAGGGTCAAATAGAGCGTTGGGTGGGCAGTAGTAGTCAAAGGCTTTGGTTTTATCAACTTGAGTCTGACTATCTATCCCAGTAGAGGGGTACTGACGCTTGGGCGTATGCAGATAGAAGAGTATCAAAAATAGGTATGGAAACAGATTGGTGAACCAAAGGTTCATAACAACTTTATTTGGTAAGGATGACAATACAGAACTTTTTCAAGTGCTTCTGATTTATATACTTACTCACATGCAGGTGCCTCTGGGTATTCTTCTGATGCTATCTGTGTGGCAAGGCTTGGCATTTCAGGTTCTGCTGTTTGGTTGGCTGCTTCATGGTTATTTTTGGGGGTTTCAGGAACAGTTGTTTGGCTTTTTTGATGATCATCTTGGCTTGGCTGGTCATTGATTTTGGCAGGTTTGGCTTCTGGGGGTTTTCCCAATTTGATCACCATTTTTGGACTGGCTTGACAGGCTCTCTTGAGCCCAAAGAACTTGATTAAAAAGGGGCCCCCAATTGGGGACCCCAAATTACTTAATGGAGGGTGGGCTTGATCTGGGTTTACTGGGCAGCTAAAAATAGCCTGCCCAGGCCCAGCCAAACCCACCAAGTCTTGGGTGTAGCTTTTGGGGCCCAAAGCGGGCCCCTCAGCTATCACCAGGGCAGGAGTGGTTCCTGCACCTGGATTCACTTTGAAAAGCAAAAATCCAGGTGCGGGCAAATCTCCCCCGCCCGCTAGCCCCGCCTGGTGGCTAGGAGCGGGTTTGATTCCCACCTGGGGCCTCAAAAATGTTACTTTTGTAACAGTGGTAATTAATCCAAAGGTAATCCTTGACAGTTCAGAGAAAATCAAGAAATGTCCTGCTGTTATGGGAACCCTTGATCATCTGATACTGGTCCAACCTGCGAGGACCAAGAAGCGCTACCATGGAATATGTTTAGGAACAGAAAGCTGCACAATGTGCTACATCATCTATGGGCCCCTTCTTGACCCACCCATGCCTAGATCTGAGTGAGGAGGAAAACAACAATTCATCTATATAGAAGAATTATATGTTGCCAGTCTGCTTTAGAGCCAGATAGGTTTCAGCATAAATGCGGCAATTTTTGATAGTCTTCTTGCTGTTCCTGTTGTATGGAGAAATCCCCAGTACTTTCCAAGAAAAGCCCAAATCAACCATGATTTTGTAGATGATGATTTTGAAGACAGAAAGCCCAAACTCTGTGACCAGCATTGATTGAATAGCAAGGTAGCCCAGGTGGCAATCCTTGGATACCCACTGCTTGATTGCATTGATGTGCACAGGTTGTAGTAGTTTTGGCTGCCATGTAGCCTTGGCAGATTCTGTGATTTGACCAGTGTTGCTATATTTTTTGTTGAGGTTGCCAATATATCTGGCTGTGACACTAAATCAGGATGAAATATCCCAAACTGCCATTCCTTTGTTCAAGCAGTTGAGGAGAGCTTCACACTCACTATCTGTCAATTG
Organism: Entomophthora muscae; assembly: GCA_014839935.2. Lineage (NCBI taxonomy): Eukaryota > Fungi > Entomophthoromycota > Entomophthoromycetes > Entomophthorales > Entomophthoraceae > Entomophthora > Entomophthora muscae. The sequence continues at coordinate 188,546 of QTSX02006519.1, read as the reverse complement.
ACACCGGCCCTTGGTGGGTACCGCGGCATCTTGGCTATCAGGCTCAACACCCGGGATGGGGGCCTTCATGTAAAAGGTGGGATCACTCTTGCTTGTGGTGGCGCTGTTAATAGTGGAATACATCACAGATGCAGATGGCTCCTCAGTTGTGGCTAATGTCTCATAGAAGGTTTCAAAAATGTGGGGGCATGCAGTGGCACTCTGGGATCCAGAGTGCGGGGCTAGGTGGCAACTGGGCACACAACGGAGGTGTATGTAACCTCATTATTCCCAATGATATTTGTATGAGAGACTTTGGTAGCAGGCCTTGAGAGTGACTTCTGCCTGGAATTCAAGCTGGTTTTTCTGGCTTGAGACACGGGAGGTGGTGACTGGCGCTGACACCTTGGGAGGCCTTTGTGTTGGAATTAATCCCCTTGAGTTGTGTTCTGGGTCTATTCTTGGACCCTCTGGGACGCCTTTGTAGACAGGCTGCCCTGCAGGCTGGTGCAGGAGCTGGTTGGGAATAGGATTGTCTTTCCATAAAAATAAAACAAAATATATATTTTAGATTAAATATGTATTTATTTAGATTTTTGTTTTAGTTGTGTGTAGTTATTTTCTCTTGATTTAGCCTTGAATAGTAACAGAATTTCTATATCTGTGATTTGAAGTGTATAATATTGTGTCCTTTACAGGGTTGGATAATTTTAAAGTTTGCTCAATTTTTATGTCTAAACATGGTTATCAAGATTGAATTTTTCATTTGATTTTAGTTGTGGTGGAGCTTCTTTATTTGGGTTGGTGTTTCCTAGTGTACTTACTGTACATTAAATTTGGATTCCAGTTTTTGCAATTATTATTTGAGTTTACTAGTGGCATTCAAAAGTGATTTGAAATTTGGTTCATGGATTTGACAATCCCGCAATTCCAAAAAAACATAGTAAACTTAATGAAAATTGTTGATGGATTTGAACACTTCAAATCTTATTCCAGTTAATTCATTTTTTCTATTGAAAATATGCAGTTTGATTTGAAATTTTCAAAGTGTCTATGAGTTCCCGCATTTTTAAAAATTCAAATAAAAATACAAAGAATTCAATTTAATTAAAAAAAGCTATCCCACAAAAGTGATTCAAAATTTGAACCAAGGATTTGACAATCCTGCGTTTTTATGTTTAGGTTATGAATTTACAGTAAACCTGAGTATAAGGAATACACCCCAGAGAAGATCCTTGAGCCAGATCCCTTGGCCTGCATACAATCAGCAGTTAGATACACCTGTCAAGGCCCCTGGATCCTATCCTCACCAAAATTTTTAGAGGTAAGTTCAACTATCTGTCTGTCTATAAACTCAATATGAAACAGCCTGTGACCCCCAAGCCAATGCCCCCCTCCTTGCCCAACCTCCCAACTGACCACACTGGCAAGCTGTTTGGGATTGTGTATATCATCCTCACAGGGGTGATTGATACTATAATCCCGGCCACTGGCCTGTGGTCCTGGGTGGGAGAGTCCTTCTTCTACCTATTTAAGTTAGCTCCTCTCTTATGATGGGCTCTGCCTGTAAAAAACCGGTCCACATAATCCCAGAAAATGACAGGCCAGCCACCCAAGCTTGGATCCCTGACACTATTCTTGACAGGCTTGCCCTGAATTGTATTATCTGAAATCATGATACTATTAGAGTTCACAGATAGGAATTTGATACCTTTGATTTTGGATCCCAGCCACAGTTCTGGTAGGCTGTGAGGTGCCAGGTAAGTTGGGCTGTCTAATTAATCACACTGTGGAGTTTGGTTCTTTGTTGCTGGGGTTTTATTGTCAATCCTGACACTGGTAGCCAGAATTTTTCAAGTTTATTCTATTTACAGATGACTTAATTTTTCTTATCCTCACAGCTTTAAAGACTACTGTGGCAACTTGGCCAAATCCAAAGACAATCAAAGCAATTATGCTTATATTTTCTGGGATTTTGTGCCATGCTTCAAATAGGGTTGCTTGTTTGAGGGATAAGTTGTAAGTTGAGCCATTTTACCCATCAATGTCCCAAACCCCTGTTACCTGAGTGTATAATTTACACCTACACTTAGATTTTTTTAAGGCTGAGCTAACCTTTTATAGGGTAAGATGGGTTTATCTAGCCTCCTAGCTGTAAAAACCACAGTATCTATATCTCAGTCTGCATCACCGTCATATAAAGTTTAGCTAACACCATTGATAGCATCATTGGATATAAAGCATGATATACAGATATAAAATATATGATCATTTATAAAGCATGGATTGCTGATTTAGCATGAAGCAAATTTAATAATGATTTCTCAGTCTAAACCAGTAGCTTGATTGGAGAATTAATCCAAACTGAAAGGGTATAGGTATCCAAAGATTCTTCAAAGTTACCAGGCCAACTACTCATCTGTCTCCTTTTTGATGATAGATATATTCAAGGCAACCAATATGAAAGTGATTTAAGGAGTAGCTTCTTATATAGTATTTAGTTGAAATGCTTGAATGTATGCTGCTTAGATTGATGCCCTGTTGAAGCTCAGATCAATTGATAAAGGTGGATCAGATCGTGAGTGAGGATGAGTCACATGCATGCTATCAGCCAAGATACTTCCATTCAAGAATTGATGCATCGAAAGCAAGATTTTTAATGTCCATTATAAGTTAAGGCTGGTTGAGGCACGTGCAAGGTAAGGTTCAAGATGACTTCATTTGTCTGGTACTCGTTTGCATAAGAAAGGATAGATAATTTGAATATAAATTTAAACCCTTTGATAAAAGGTCCCTGTAATCGGTGTCAACTAAAAATAATTGTAGTAAAAACCTTGTGGATTCAGCAGTAGCTTATAATTTTAATTTTAGCCGCTGGGTATGCATAGAGAAAATATTATAATAAAGAGTTTGATCCTACAGGGAACTCAAGCTTAAATGGATCAAGCGTATGTGCTGTGAAATTCCTAATTCTGGGCCTAGCATGGAAATATATTGTTTTACGTCAAGTCAAATTGTTTGGTCAGCTAGGTAACTCAGTTCAAGAGCTCAAAGCTCCAGATGTGCAATAGCTGTCTAATGGAGACGGTTTAAACAAAGCTTGATTTGTTTACAACCAATTGCTGCCCAGAGCATCCAAAAAAACAATTAATAAACAACTGTCCATAGACTGCCTTAGAAATAGAGAGCGAATAGCATCTTGATCACCTTATTTGGCAATCGCGATGCTCTTTTGGAAGAATAAAGTAAGCGAAAGATAAGCCAGCTTGTTAAGGAGCGAGCTAATGAGTGCTCGCCAAATTGAGTTTCCGTGGGGAAGTGTTCTCTACCTTAAAGCGACGGAAGCATTAAATTGACTGTCTATCTCATTCCAACAATATTTTGGCGCTTGGCTTATATTAAGTTGTGGTAGTAATTTTACAGTTTGAAACTTTATAAGTCAATAACACTCATGTCCAACAACAACCCTTATTCCAACCCTGCCCCAGATCCTTTTCTTCCCTTCCTCGACAATTTCGAAGAGCCATTTCAATCAGCTGAGCAAGATCCATGGGCTGCTGCTAACTTTGGGTTCACCGGCTTTCAGGATTTTTCCTTTTTAAATCCTGTTGCTTTCGACTCTATGAGCTGTCTGCAACCAGGGTTTTCAGGTAACCTTTGCTCATAACTCAGATTTAACTTTTCGCTAAGACGCTTCGCAATTCCTGTATCTCAACCCGGGAGCTGATTCTAACGCCCCGCCCGAGGAAAATGTCACAACCGAGGCTCCAGCTGTAAAAGAAAATAAGGAAGTCACTACTTCAACTTCTCAGTCTCCTGCTCCTGCTCCTACAACCAAAAAGAAAGCCCCTAAGCGTGCCATGAGCTCTACCTCTGACACCCTTGAACCAGAAGATGAAAATTCAGTCATCGATAAGAGGCGAAGGAATACCATAGCTTCCGCTCGGTTTAGGATGAAGAAGAAGGAAAAAGAAGCAGAGTTAGAGCGAAAAGCAAAAGAAATGACTGAAAAAGCTGAGAATCTGGAAAAGAAAGTCGCCGAGCTAGAAAAATCAGGTTAAGTGGCTTCGTTCATTGTTATTAGAAAAGGCTTCGAGCTGAAAGCAAGCTCTCGACATCTTTTAATACTTTCTCATTTAATCATTCATGGACACCACCTTGCACGCCACTTTAAAAGGAGGCTTGTTAGTCAAATAAAATACCACCCTCCCCTTTTTACCTAGGCTTCTAGCTAACTCCGCTCTGTAAGGTAGGTGGCTTTTTAGTTGCTAAAAGTGCCTAGCCTGTTTTTATAAATAAAATATCCGACTTCTGGCACTCTCTTCCTTCGACATTCATATTCTTTCATTTTTATTCACCTGTTGCAACTTTGATTACAGCTTCATATAATTCGCTGGCTTGGGCTTAACTTTATTTTCTCATCTGAAAGTCAAACTGTTTGATAATAAACTTCCATTTCGGCTCGAATCCTCCTTTGTTGTTTATCCGAGCATACTTTTGTACAGAAAGCACCACAACCTCTTTAAATTTATGCTACTCACTTTACTAAAATGTTAACACCAAAAGTTCTACGGCGCGCGTTCGACTCCGCTTTTAAAACTGCTCTCATAAGGCTTTCAAAATAGAACATCACTATATATAGTTCATTAATTGATGCGGGACAAATAAATAGTCGTACCTGAGCTTTGCAAATTTAGCGACTGATTTTGATATTTTCAAGCAAGATTCATCCGCCTTCCGTTTTTCTAAGTAATTCTAGATTGGCCATAGAAGAACTTTCTTGCTTTCCTAAAGCTGCAATTATATTGTTTTTCAGCTGCCATTTTTGCGATAAAACTGCGTTATGATCCACCGCAGTAGCAGAGTAAACACTTAAATCCTGACTAAAAAAATAAGCAACTACAGTATCGGAATTTCAATATCGTACTCGGGCGCCCTTTCCCATTAAAATTTCTTCCAGACCTATACATTCACTTTTTGATTAGGCACTCATAAAAGCAGAACTAAGGGTACTTATTGAAGTAAATAAAAGGCAACATTCTCACTTGGACCAAGTCGTAATCCCAATCAAAGCAGCCAGACTTTTTCAGCCCTTATGTGGATGCCCTTCTAAATCGTCTCTTTGCTGCTTTTTATTGCTGGCCCCCCTCAAATCAAGAAAGGAACCTTCATTATATCTTAGAATGCTATTGTCAACATACACCGAGGTAAAGCCCCCAATGATAAGGTTGTGCTGACTTTTCCACTTCAGTAGATACTATGCTTTTAACTGCTCCAAAAGCAGTCACTGCCCTTGCTTTTTTACAATTTTCAGTGTTGAAACTGCAGGGTTGACCCCCGTGAAAGCTTCTCATATAAGACCCCTTGACTCAACTATTCTGGTACACGTAGCCAAAAACAGAAGTCAACTTAATTTACCAAACAAGGAAGCACAAACTATCAATAACCCAAATCCAGAGCAAACTCAATTTAGCACCTGGCTCATTGGTAGAATCAAGCCACCCCCTACACATTCAAGCAATTGATCAGAGGGTGCCTTGTTCCTCCAAAAAGGATTCCCCTAAACTATATAATCTCTCATATCACAATAAAGATATTAAATAGTTTCTAATATTTTTCTCTTGTAACTTGGCTAATACAGCACAGTTACAATATTAGCTTAACAGCAACAAAAATAGTTTACTAATATTGAAAAACCATGAAATCAATATGAAATACAGCTTATGGCGCTGATTAACTATGATAAACTGCTCTCAAGAAAACCAAGGTGATCAAGGGCTTTAACTAAGCCACACAAGTGCTGCTTGCTATGTGTTATAGCAGGGGGATACATTATAAGATATTCATCACTGAGGGAAGAAGGGCCAGCAAGAGTGAGCTTTACCAAAACAATTCACCCAAAAAGCAAGACCTGCTCAGGGCTAATATCCTTCATTTAATAGAGGGTGACAACAAAAGAAATGGCAGATTGGGAAGTAATGAGTAAAGAGCTGATTTTATTGTATCATATTGTGAACATTCATAGCTGCTCACAGGCCAGAAATAAATGATATTTGACACCAGATAACTCCTTGACATAACCTGATACTAAAGATGCCAAGGTAGGGGATAATAACATGTAAGTATAGCCAATATTGCATATCCTCTGTACCATCCCCCTCTTGAGAATTCCTTGAGATAAGACAAAAAATAAGTAGAGTTATTGCTTCAGCTCTCCCCTTTCTGAGCATCTGTGCTTATTTCTTGGCTTGACTACCAGAAGTTCATCTTTGAATTATTTAGGACAAGGGTTAATGACTGACTGTGTTATCTCTGATCAGAGATAGATGAAGTTAGGAGGATAAGAAACACATTTGTACAGAATAACCTCTTTGTAGCAGTTTAACTAGCATTTCAGATATTAGTTGGGCTCAATTGTTTGGGTTGGATGTTTTACACAACTCACCTTGTATTGACCCTGTTACTTGTCTAAAGTGCTATATCATACATGAGACTTTAAAGAAAATTAAAGATAGAGGAAGAAGTTTGGTAATAGACTGTTTATTTCAGCTATCAAAGACGGGATTGATTAATGAATTAGTGGCAAAATATAGGGATTGAGAAATAATAACTTGGGCTAAATCAATAGGGTGAATTGATTTTCTGCTATTTGGATTAATAGGATAATTCTTCATAAACAAATCCCCCAAGACAGTGTTATTAGCCAAGCTACTCCTTTAAACTGTGCTATTAAAGTGTGAACACAGTGATGAGAGACTTCTTAAAAATCTATACATTATTGTTAATAGAACATAAGTTGTTTGACTCAAATTCTATTTTAGGGGCTCTCAGTTTGACTACCTAATTTTTAAAGAATATGTGATAACTATTTTATTTGACCCTTTATGTATTTATTGATTATTTTAGTGTTCTCAGTTGAATTATTTTATCACAAATATTACTAGTTTTTCAAGCTTTTGAGTCATGAAAGCAGTTTTCTTAAAAAGAAATATCAAACTAAATGCAGGAGTATAAGGATCATGGTGAAAAGATCAGTTAAAGATACTGAAAATAGATCATAACAAATAAAGCTTGTAATATTTAATTTTAAAGTTGGAGTTGAAGCTGGAGCTGTTTAGCCTTTATCAGGGCCCAGAATGGGCCAGAAAGTGGACTTTACTATATGCATACAGCAATCCCAAAAAACCAATCAACTGACAGATTAGCCATGGAATTAATAATGAGTTTAAACCCCCAAACCAATCCTACCAATTATCAAATACTAAGGCCAAAAAAGCTAAAAAAACAGGCCAAACACAGCAGCAACAGCTGGAAATGATTTAAATTGGCCAGAATCTCTGGAATTAAGGTTAATTGGGCCCCAAAAGCCAGTGCCACCTACAGTAGGTTTATAGCCTCTTGAGATAAATAATATACTAGTCTAAAAATAAGTTCAAAAAAGAACAAAATCCAACTTTTTTTAGTAAAAATAATAGCTTTTTTCACAAAAAGGGCACTTATGGGCAAAACATTTCCAGATACACTGTCAGGGGCTGAGAATTTAAGTCTCAACTGATATTTTCTATTTTGTTGATGTTTATCCCAATACTTCTGTTTTGATTGTTTTTTCTCCTTTATCATCTCTAGTTGCCTATATTTTCACAAACACTGAAATATTTTAGCCCAAACTGGTGTCAGCCAAAAGCTCTTAATTTCAGCTTTCACAACCCTACTTCTGACAATACATTTTGATTTGAAGTCACGAGTTAATCTTGCTTAAACATAATTCCCCTATCATATTATTTTCTTAGAACTGGGTATAAAGACCCTCACAGTTATATTATTCCAAGCAATTCAATCTCCTCTGGTTTAGGCCCATCAATAAAACTATTGTATCAATCCTAGCTGTATCCTTTGTATCCTTGGGAAATAGTAATTTGTTGGTGATGATTGAGCACAGGCTTTGATACAATTGCAGCTGTTGTTGAAAAAGTCTGAAGTTCTATATGGCCAAGATTTGGTGTATCAAGGCAGCTGGACAAGGAATCTCTTCTGATAATAAAATTAGAGGAGGGCTATTTGAAAAATGGCAGCAGGGTAGTCAGTACACCATTGTGTGACAATTTCTGAATATCTGAAGCAGGCTGAATGCATAGGCAACCAAAAACAATGGTTCCTATACAAAGGAAAAGGCAGCAGTTGAAGCTTTATCACACAAGAAGGAAGGTAGATTGAAATAAAGATGGGGAGGTGAAAACCAGAGGCTACTATCTGACCTGGATCTTCAAGGGGAAAATCTGGTAGCGGTTTGATTATACTGTAGGGGACCCTCTTTTTAAAGAAGAATGCAGTTGTGATATCAAATAAGGGTCTATTACTCTCTACAACACTAGGTAGCTCTTCAAGATTTAGGGTAGGAGCTGGACAAGGATCAGGAGAACACAAGGTATTTGAATTCTGAGACAAGACATGTGACAGAAATAAAGAGAGCCAGATGACAACTAGGGGCTGAAAGAGAGGGATTGCAATAATATCTACAGGAAATACTATTAAACTATCAAGTGAATAATAGGACAGAATATCTTTATTGTAAAAATAAATGTCAATCAAACAGTTAACTTGGAATTTGAAAGGGTTTTTTATGCTAAAGAGGGTGGAATTGGGCTGCAGTATTAATAGGATTGAAACCAAGAATAGTGCTTCAAAGCTAGCGGCAGGAATTGTGATGCAGACTATTTTAAAGATCTATCAAGGCACTTAGTCTCTGGAGGATCACACTTGCATCTGAATTGTTTCTGGGTGTTTGGGTGATTGATTGGTAATCAATTAAGCAGATATAGCATGAATGATCACTTCTAAAATTAGGTGCATCTTCTCATTCCTTGAGCAACTGTTGTCAAGAAAGTGATTACTGATATCCAAAGAGATTTTCAACCAGCTTTATATCAATGTAAGGAGAAGTAGCCAAAAACCTATTAAAAGTACAGAAAAAATTAAGATACCAACATTTATAAATTTTTGATATAAACACTATTTAAATCTGGGTTGAAAATATCTCTTATAGAGATTAGGGTGGGATAGCAGCTAGAAAATATAAACCACACCATTGACAGCTCAAATTAAATACATAATTCTAATTAAACTAGGAGAGGCGTGTTTGAACTCTAAATTTATCCAATTAAATTTTGAGATGGCAAATTTAAAGTGCAATTAATAGTTTAAAGCACCCAAAATCACTTTAAACAATGAAACCAAGTGGTCTAAACCAAAATTCAATGTAGAACATAATAAAAACTTTAAGACTTATCAACAAGCATAAATGGCACAAAAGGTCAAAAAGAAGTAGGCATAGAAGAAAATAATAGACTAGAGTTTATAGTAAGAAAGTCTGCAAGGATATTTGAGCTTCTTGCTGACTTTTTAATATTGAATGGCTTGTAAAACCCAACCATCAACCAAAAGTTTAATTAATGGACATGTGAATAATACAAAAAGATTTTATTTGCTCTTGAGGAGAAGAAGAAAACAGAATCTAAAAGGGCTATAAAGAATCTAATTAAAATTATATTTCAACCAAAGTTAGAATCTCTGAAAGCCAAATTCTGATATAAACTATAGGGATATATTAACATAAAATGATAATCAGTTGTTTGCACCAAATATCCTAAATTAACAAAAGGATTGGCTTGCACATGAGAAAGATTATTAGTTCATCAATAGTAGATATTCTGATCCAGCACCAAAGCAGGACTAGGAACTTTATACCCTAGAAATTGATACACTTTTAAAAAAAAGATATTATATCTAGCTAGATCATCTATATCTCTATTGAACTCTAACCACAACATATTCAAATAAAGATAAAGAGGGCTCATATCTTGCTATATGACTTTTTTAAGCTGCAATAGTGTTTTAACTATAAAGTATGTTCCCTTAATAAATGAATTTATTGATGAGTTTTATCTCTGTTCTGAATTTTAAAATGGTAGTTTTTCTATATGTATATAAGCAAAAGCTCTTAATCAAATTTTTGAAAGATTTATAGCATTTCATTGCTTATATTTTCATGTATATAGCGGCCAATACAATTTTTTAATATAATTATCTCGACCTAATTGCCACCTGGCCTAATTGCAACTATTCTGTTGATCTCTATTCATCACTGTTCTAATCCATATAAATATCTTAAATTGAAGCCCCCTTAAGCTGAGCGAAATTCAAAGCTGTCTTTAAAGTCGAGAGATTATCATGTTTTTTGCAGGGCTCCAAATTAGCTTGTAGAACTTTCACATCACAAAGAAGATTTACATCATTGAACATGGTTTTTTGGTGGGGTTAGTAGGTAAAAATAATAAGCTTTTTTTCAAGAACATATATTTACAAAAGTGAAGCTATTCCAATTATATGAGGCTCTGCAATGCAATTAAGAGTTCTTCAATAAGTTATGGAAATGTCCCAACTTGCAAAGCAGGCTAAATTTTGTCATATATTTTATATGCTACGGTATGCCTTTAGGGACCTGTTAAGCTATTTAAACTATCTGATTGAAAATTTAATACCAAACAAATAAAGTTAAGGAAACATTGGTTTTGATTTATTCTAATATTATGGTAAGATACAATAAAAAGATTATTTTGAGCCTTATTCCAAATTAGAAGCTAGGCTGTATCCATAAAACTTTTAGAAAGCTGGGTAGTATGGTGATTTCTGCGGGTTTTATTGAGCTATACTATAATAGTGGATTGAAGAGTTAAATCAGTCTGCGGTAATTATTGAATGAAATTCTAATTTTTGCTGGCTGCTTCAGATCTCAAGAAATGTAATGCCGTAAAAGAGTCAGTCTGGACATTTGTTTAAGTTTTAAATTCCGCAACAGTTCCTTTTAATCATAGACTAGGAGAAACAACAAGGCTTGGAGGGAAGTAACCCTAATTGCAAAAGGGAGTGGTTCATACAAAATATTTACAATTAGGCCTACAATGTAACATTATGGAACAAATATAATAAGTTAATTTAAAACTTTCTTACTTTTTAAATGCAGTTTGGTGATGACTTAAATTTATTCTGAAACAAGAGAAACAGCTGTGATTTTAATAGGATACTCAGCTTAATAAAGTCAGGCAACAGGGTGATACAACCTAAATTCAGGGGGCAAAGTCTCTTCGGTAAAGTTCATTTCTTCAGAGAAGAAGATTCTGCGAATGCGGCAAGATGCGTGTACTTGGACGCGCTCAACATGCTTGAAGTTGGTTCCATAGCTTCGCTTAGTAAAGTCTTGAAGGTCGATTCTAATTTGGTTCCAGCCTTCATCAAGCCGTAGAGGCATAGTACATATTTCTGGCGTTATATTCGTCTTTGACTAAACCCCAATAAATTAGTTTGTGAGGTTAACCAAAGGAAGGTATATTGGGCTAAACTTAACAGATGCTTCTTACGAACCTAAGCAAAGCATTTATAATCAAGAATAAAAGGCTAAACAATTCGAGCTCTCCAAAAACCCAAGGCTAAGAAAAACCACTAAAGTATTATATACCTGGAAATTAGAAGCCCTAAACCTCCTCAGTATGTCTCGGTCATCAAGAAGAGTGATCTCAAAAGAGCAAAACTTTTTAAGGTTTTTTACAATAAAGACAATATGGGGGAGCTTGATTCCGAGCGATTGGTGTTGCTGTGGACAAGATATAAATGTTTTGGCAAGGTTACGCGAAGTGATTTCTAAAACCGTTGCACCCAGGGTATTATCCTTAATCAGGGCAATGCTACTCCCTTCTTTTTTATCATTTTGTACAGACCAAAGTTGTAAAGGATGACTTCTAAAATGAAAGGTTAAGTTTCAATAAAACCCTAATAATTACCCTTCACTAAAGAATATAGATAAGTATCCAGACTAAATTGATATCGTTAGTGATGAGTTTTAAGGTCTAAGATTTAAATTCTATGCAAGCGATGTTTTTGGAGCACGCCACCAATATATAAAAGGCCGAAATTCGAAGAAGTTAAGTTGTGAGTGGTAAAATGAACGAAACTAAAGTATATATTCATCTCAGTAAGATGCTGCCTTTAAAAATATAGGCCAGTCAGAATTTGAAAATAGGAGAGTTCATGCAATTACCTGAAATACGTTTTTAAACATTTATTATACAATTAAGCTTTGGGCATTCAGAAATAATCTATCTTGAAATAATGAATGCCTGTTGCTAGAAATAGGTCATAAACGTAGATGTGTACACATTGTCCACAATCTTCCGTAAAAAGGGATGTGTAGTGGGACATAAATAATTTAAATTTGATTTGCGGATTCATACGATGTAAACTATTCCGGTTGTGAATACACTTGTAATTTTTTAATCAATGTTAACCTACAACCCAATCTATGCCATCTAGCTATGAGTAGGCACACGAAAATGATCTTACTTAAAGGGATATATATAGCTTATCGATAATTAAAAATCATATTTACTTTGTAACTTATTTTACACAGTAGTTTTCACAGCTGCAAGAATATACAAAAACAATTCATCTCTAAACAAAATGAACTCAACCTTAACTGAAGCACAACTAGGGCAAGTTAAAGACTGAAAATAATATAAAAAACTGGTTAATCAACAAAAGGCCAAACAGAGAATGTCAGGGTACCCAGATAAACCTGAAAGTAAATAAAATATAAGACAACATATCCCAAACCGCAAACAAAATGGCTTAGTACAGCAAGCAAAATGGATCAGAGTTGTTCCAGAATGTAAAATAATTCCCTTGGGATACTAATGTGGCACTGATAAGCACACATAATGAAGGCAAAATCAGAGCAACCTAAAAATGAAAATCCACAACCATAAAAAATGAAGTCATGCAATGTGCATCATATTTAGGTGCTATACACTATCTCAAAAACAGCATCTCAATTTTTTTAATAGAGTCCAGACTTACTTAAGCAGCATTAAAAAAGGCTAAAAATTATTAAATTGTTATTTTTTACATAGTGGTTTTCAATACCGCATCTCAAAAAATGCCAACATAAAAATGGCATCCCAAATTTAAATTAAAATGAGGTTATTCAAATAAGGTTCTTAGTATAAAATTGCTTAGTAAATTCCCTAAAATACACCATCACAAAAGACACTATCTAAAAACATATCATTTGAAATTCATTAATAGTTATACTTTGTGCAGAAAATCCAAGCCTTTCCTTTACTAACTGGGAATAAAATCATGGTATTAATTTGATATCCCACTTAATAAATCAACTCAAATTAATGTCACTTTGATAGTGCTATCACCCCATATCACAGCCATTAAAGAACAACTTTCATATACTGGCTTTATTTCTTGTAATAGATGAATATTTAATATTTGAGTTTTAACAATAAAATGTTTTACTAGTGTCGTGTATATACTTCTGGGAAGTATAATAAACGATATAAAGGGAAAAATTAAGAAAATAATGATACTTTATTTGATATTAATATAAAATATTATATAGTATCATGGAAAGCCACATACTGTCCATGTACGTCATGGAGGTCACAGGGCTTATCTGAGTAATGTTCCTCTTAAGTCATGAGGCTTATTCAAGTTGTGTTCTGCTTAGGATCTGGATTGTGTGATCCCCGTAATAGATGGTCAAATGATAGGAGTGCCACCAACTTAATGATTAGTTGGTGAGCCACTTGGTGATTCATTTGGTGAACTACTCAGGGCGTTAATTCCCCAAGAAAGAGTATTCAAAGATGTTGCAACATCTCCCCCTGGGGTGCTGGAAGGTGGAACCTTGGGAATTCTCTTTAGAGTGTCAGGGATACATGCTTGGTACTGATCCAGTTTGGCGTTGGGGACGGGGAGTTTGGAGTTTTGTTGGGCTGTTCTTGCCTTGCATAGGCGGAGTCAGTCATAGTGCATACATTTTAATTTGGTTCTTGCGCTAATTCCTTTGATGAGGTAAGTGTTGTTAGGTTTGACTTCCATGACAATGCCTGGTCCACATAACCCTGGATCCAACTTATGTTGGTCATGATTGACAACCCAGATTTTGTCCCCAACCTGGAATCTTTCCTGTTGCAATGGTATTTTCTCTCTTTTGATCCTTTTCTGTATGTTATCTTCTTGGTCTTTTCTGCCACGTTGTACATTGGAATTACTGTCATCTGGCACCCCTTTTGGTAGAGGTAATTGTGGTCCTGCAGTTGTACTAACAAGGGCGGGCTTCTCCCCATAGAAAAGCTCATACGGGCTTTTACCAGTGTTACAGTTGACCCGTGTTCTACAAACCATGAGTGTTGTTGGGAGCATGTTGACCCAGGCCTTTAGATTTTTGGCCAATAACTTACTGAGGGCTTCCACTAGTGAGCTGTTTAGTTGTTCTACTTGTCCATTTGCTTGTGGGTGGTACAGGCTGGTGGTGATGTGTCTTATTCTGTTTTTGACAAGGTAGATATTGGTGTCAACGGCTTTGAGCTTGGCGCCTCCATCTGTGATCAGGAGATCAGGTTTTCTGAACTTGCGTATGATCTCCTTTCCAATAAATTGACTCACATCATTGCCTTTATGTTCTTTTGTGGCTTGTGCCACGGGCCATCTGGTTGCATAGTCAATAGCTATTATGATGTGCTTTTTGCTCTTGTTTTCACCAGGCATTGGTCCCAGAATATCCAACAACCATACCTTGAAGAGTTGTGTGATGGATACAGGTACTACTGACTTGGGTGGTGTTTTGGTTTGGGCGTACTTCTCACAGACTTTGCATTGCTCTAGTACCTCTTTGATGTCATTCAGCATATTGGGCCACCAGTAGCGTGTTTTGAGGTACTCATGTAAGTTCCTGCTATGGGAGTGTCCCAGGTCTCTGTGATATCTGAGGATGGTGTCAATCTTTTGAGTTGACAGAAAGTAGGGTACAGTGTCACCACTTGGAAGTATTTGGTGTAGGGTACCATATACGTTTTTGAACAGATGTTTGTTCTTAAGGACCTTTTCTTGTACATCCATAGGTGTGCCCAGTGAGAAGCCTTCCTAGAGATTCCCCATCATGAGTATGGGCCAGTTGGGGTCCCCATTGACACATAGGGTATGTTTACTATATAGCCTTGAAAGTGTGTCAGCAGTAAGCATTTCTTTGCCTGGTTTGTATTCAATTTGCATGGGGTATCTCTGTATGAGACTCATCCACTTGGCTTGTCTCCTTGATAGATGTTGTTGTGTCTTGAAGAACACTAGGGACTTGTGGTCAGTGAGTAATTTGAATGTTTGAGCCCCTTCTAGATAGCATTGCCACTTTAGAAGGCAGTGTACAACGGCCACTAATTCTTTGTTATGAATGTGAAACCTTTGTTCACTGTCAGATAGCTTTCTTGATTCATACGCCATGTCGTGTTTGGCTCCAGGGGATGACATCCTGGAGGACACAGCAGGAAATTTTTATTACAAAAGATTTGAGGTTCAAAGCTAGCCTTGGGTTAGCCTTCAGGGCAAAACTAAGGGCACATACCTTAATTTCCTGGAAAACAAGATGTAAAAGTACTTTTGGCAGAAAGGACAGGAAAAGCTTGAATATTATAAAAGCCAACACAAATGTGGATAAACTTGTCTTTATTAGGAGTAATAATTCTACTTTAAATAGTTGACAAGAAGTGGGGATCACTCAATAGGAAGACAGAGTGGCTGAGGGGGTCATGCTGGGATGAGGTAATACCAGGATCAACCACAGACAGGTACAATAATCCGGAATGGGTGAATATTGAACCAGACCCATTTGCGGAAGGCAAAGAATTTCCAAACCCAAAGGTGAAACCAGTCAAATCTTTGCAACTATCAATATTTGAAGGGCAAATTGAAATAGCATTAATAGCACAATTTACGACACACCACAAGGAGGAAATTCTTCTCTGCTGTTTGGATGTGGAGTACTCCTCCTATGGCGCAGTCAGAGGCATTGGTTTCCAACCTGTATATTTCTTCACAATTTGGGTATTGGAGGATGTGGGTGGTAACTATTTGTTTTTTTAGTTGGCAGAAATGCTGATCTTGTAGAGGTGTCCATGCAAACTTGGTTGTTTTGCCTGTAATGGCTGACAAGGGGGCTGTCAGAGCACCCCAGTCAGGGATGAATCTTCTAACGTAGGCTATCATGCCTAAGAAGGTGCAGAGTTTGATTTTGTCCCTGGGGGCCGGCATTTCAGTTATGGTGCGTATCTTCTCTGGTTCTGGTTTTATCTTGTCCTTGCTGACAATGTGGCCAAGGAAGGAGAGTTCAGATAAGAAGAAGTCACACTTTGATGGTTTGGCAATGAGTTGGTTTTCTTTGAGGGTGCGGAGGACCAGGCAGACATCTTCCCAGTGTTGCTTTAAGTTTGGGCTGTAAATGATTATGTTGTCCAGGTAGATGATTGCTCGCTTCCCAATGTGTTCTTTGAAAGCCTCGTTCATAAAGGTCACAAAGGTAATTGGGGCATTTGTCATGCCAAAGTTGAGGACAACACATTCAAAGGATCCATACTTGGCTCTGAATGCAGTTTTTGGGATGTCTTCAGGCTTCACGCAAATTTGGTGGTAACCTGCTGTCAGATCAATTTTTGTGAAGATTTGGGTCCCCCCAGGGCGTCAAAAAGATTGTCAATCAGGGGCAGGGGATACCTGTTCTTAATTGTGACCTTGTTGAGCGCCCTGTAGTCTGTGATCAGGCAGAGTCCTCTGTCTTTCTTTGCCACAAAGAAGACAGCAGCATCAAAGGGTGGCTTTGAGGGTTTAATGAGGCCTTTGTTGAGGGCTTTGTCAAGATAGGCTTTCAGAGCATCATTTTCTTGGGGTGGGAGGCAATAGATAAGTTGTGCCTTTGGTACACTTCCTTTGAGGTTGATCTCATGTTGTATGCCGCGGTCGGGTGGTAACCAGGGTAGTGATTCCTGGAAAACAGAGGGGAATTCTTTGACTAGCTGATCTCAGATATAGTCCTGTTCATGCCTAGATTCAGTATTATTAAAGTGGATGATTTCATACATGCAGGTATTCCAATTGATCTTGCTGGGGTCTGTCTCCTCTTCTGTTTCCATGATTTTCACAAATACATGGTCTCACATGAGTGTTTCAAGGTGAGTTGGGTAGATGTGGTGATGTACTTTGCCGCGTTGTATAGTGAGAGTGGCGCTGTCCCAGTCAATGTAGGGTTTGGTCTTTCTCATCCAATCCAGGCCAAGTATAACATCATACTTGGGGATTGGCATGATGGGGGCACTAAGCGTAGTTTGCACATCTCTAATCTGAGCACAGAAAGGTTTTGCTTCTTTGTTGACTGGTGTACTTCTGTTATCTGCCATGATGACTCTCCTGACACTGCTTTGGACTGTTGGTAATTTCATAAGGTTGGCAAATTTTTTGTCAACAAGGAATTGATCTGCTCCAGTGTCAAATAATGCTGTGCCCTGGTATCTGCAAAAGCAGAAAGGATAAATGAGGGGTTTATTTTCAGTTTGGGCGGCAAACAGTAGAGGATTGCTGGAGGGTACTTGGATCATGGCAATTGAGTCCACAACCTGGTCCCTGCACGAGTCTTGTGAGTTAGGGAGGGCAGCTTGCCTAAGCACTCCCCTGAGCCTTTCCCTTCTTGTTAGTATCTTTGATGCTTGCCTGGTTGGCTTGGGCAGTACAATTCTTGTTTTGAGGTTGGGTGTGGTTGGCTCGGTTATTTTGTTTGTTTGGTTGAAGGTCCTTATTGGCTGTGGGGCTCTCCTTGTGTTTGTTTGTTGTGTGTAAGCCAACAGATTTCTGCGCTGCGCGTTTTCCTTCCAAGAATACATCTTCAAGGTTCTTGCAGCGGGTGTCAGGAAGCCAGGCATAGGTAGAGGCATTGGCTGGCTTGGGTCAGAATACAGCTGGGCCAGAGGGTAATGCCCACCATAGGATGGGTGCTAACTTGATAATATAGGAAACAGATTGCCCAAGCAAAGACCAGGGCCCTGAATTAGGCACCATAGTGTCTACTATTCCTGTCAAAGTAATGTAGAGTACTCCAAACAGTTGGGTGGACATAGTCTCAGCCGCAGTGGGGGTCTCTATTGGGTGGTCAGGTTGTAGGGTTAAGGGCGGAGTCATGAGAACAAAGTAGGCAGGCAGATAATTGTACTTGTCTTTGAACAATAAGGGCGGCACCTCAATCCTCTTTTCTTAATGTACTATGTATTCAGCTTCTCTAGTCCTTGCCAAGGGATCAGCAATGAGGATGGTCTCCAAGTCATACTCCGCGTAGGCAGGGTTGGGCAGGTATTTGGTAAAATGCACAGGTTCAAAGGGGGCTCCTGGGGGACAGTATAGTGCCTGGGAAGGGTCAGCAGGTTGGTCTCCAGAGGGGGAGGTTGCCTGATGGTCTACTTGACTGGAGTTAAGATGGAAGATTGCTAAGACTAGATAAGGTAAGATTTGTTCAAACCAAAGGTTCATAAAACTTTATTATCAAAAATGACAATATGGTCATCACCATACAGCCAGGGCTTTTATACCATGGGTTTTTGCTTCTTCAATTTTTGCAGGGTTCAGGTTTGCAGACAAGGTACTGGCGGGGCATGGATCTTGGCTTAGAGTCTTGAGGGCAGCAGATCCAGGTTGTACCTGCTCTGGTGAATAGAAGTGGCAATGCTTTGTTCTGCTGCCACTGTTCACTATGTCACCTGAGTAGTTCAAGTGTACTACCCATTCTGGACAGAAGACTGGCAGCTGCTGGTGGTCATTGGCAGAGTTAACAGTAGGTTTTGTTTTAACCTCCTTAAGGCAAGCTACAACCTCTGCATAGGTCCAGGTCTTTGGTGGCGCAAGGTTGGCATCAATCTGGTGACCATTTGGGGAATTGTCCTCAGGAGACTGGAGGGTATTGGAGTAACTTGTCAACTTGGGTTTGCAATTTAACAAGTGGGCAGGTTCCCATCCACTTTGTATGACTCAAGTAGTCTTTGGAGGGTCAAGGTTCAATTCCAGGGTCTCCAATGTTGATTTCAAACCTCCAGTATTGACGCTTGGCAAGTTGACAGGTTTCTGTTCCCCCTGTTTGGGGTCATCTATATCTGGTGGTCCAGAGCTTGATCCAACTAGCAGTTGGGCAGTTCCCTGTCCACTCTGGTCAACATAAGGCTTTCCCTGAGACCTGGGTTTCATTTTCCAGGTTTTCAATACAAGTATTGAAATGTCATTCATGACAGCAGGTCATGTCAATCTGGCGCCTGATATGCGTGGGGAGGCTGTTGTAGAAGTCCAACTGAGGTCCTGGCTTTTCAAAGTTGATAGTGCTGGGAGCTTGGTCATGTAAGCCTTTGTATGCTGCAATGTAGTCCTCAATTGTTCCTGTCATATTGAAGGTTTGAAGTTAAGCATGATTACCATATCAGAATCTTTCATGGCAAACTTTTCAAGGAAGGCTGCTTTAAACATGTCCCAGTTTTTGTTTTGATTGGGGCGTTGTTTGAGCCACTCACTTAAAAAACAAGAGGCAGCTCCTGTGACGCAAAGGGAGACTTCACTGGCCCAGAGTCTGCGGGGGTAGCCTACTTGGGTAAACTTGCTTTGCGTGCTGTTGATTCAGAGGTTGGCGTTTTCCCAGCGTAACCCTGCAAAGGTCCCAATCTCTGCTATGCGTTGACGCTGAAAGACAATGTTAGGAATTTTGGGCTGTTGAGTTCCTGTTGTGATTTGGAGTAACAATCTGAGGGCTTTGAGAGTGTTGTATTGTTTGATGGGTACAAGTATATTGTCGTAGATGACAAGGCCCGCAGGAACGTCTTGCCCCTCTTTGTAGCCTCTCCAGCCATTAGGAAGTACCATTTTTTGGGTCTTTTTCTTAGGAGGAATGTTTCCTTTAAGTTGGGTAGGTATGGATAACCTACCTGTGCTACCACTGTTGTTTATATACTTCTGGGAAGTATAATAAACAAGATAAAGGGGAAAATTAAGAGAAGAATGATACTTTATTTGATATGAATATAGAGCATTATATAGTATCATGGAAAGCCACATACTGTCCATGTACGTCATGGAGGTCATGAGGATTATCTGAGTAATGTTCCTCTTAAGTCACAAGGCTTATTCAAGTTGCTTTCCACTTAGGAGATGGATTGTGTGATCCCTGTAATAGATGGTCTAATGATAGGAGTGCCACCAACTTATTTATTAGTTGATGAGTTGTTTGGTGACTCATTTGGTGAACTACTTGGGGTGTTAATTCCCTGAGAGGGGTAATCCAAGATGTTGCAACACTAGTGATTTTATTTAGTTAAAAGAGTGATTACACTATTGCAAAACATATCCTTAAAAAACCCACTGGGCTCCCAAGAGTTCAATAGGAGTGATGCTCAAAAATGCAGCACCAAGAACTAACTTTTCTTTACATATGGCATCATAAGACACCATCTAGAACATGACATTGCAAATTGACTGTTTCCAATTTTCAATTTCATGTTCACACTTTTTTCAGCTATATTAAACAATGTAAGAAATTATCTGAAAATTGGCATGTATATGCAAAAAGCCCTTCTCTAAACAGCTGTATACTTTTTAGTCTTAGTTTTATAGGTTATTTTTTGAGCTATTCAATTTTAAACTTTGGCCTGATTGTGATAGATCTACTGTAGATAAATTAAATTAAAAAATATATAAAGCTCTTATGTTTCTGGCCAGCAGCATATTAAAAACACCATCTCAAATATGACATCTAGAAACACATTTGCGGCCAAAAAACCTTAATTTTTGCATACTTTTGCTATCAATTAAAAACACTTTTACATAAAAATAAATCTTTAAAATTTTGATATTATATATTTTCACGTTTTCTCTACAATTTTATATAAAAACATCTAATAGTTTTTTTAAATCACTCTCATTTTTTATTTTTAAAAATGACCCTGAGTTTGAGCTTTTGATAATAATTTACCCCAAGATGCCACCCAATTCTGATCCCAAAGCTATATCCAAAGTCCCCAAAGACAAATATACTCTTCCAAGGCCAGAAAAAACAAGGCTATACCAAGCAGTCTCCCAAAGAAAAACTCCTGCCAAGACCTCTGCACCTTTTCCTGAGCCCAAGGCTGACAGCCCTACCCCCTCACTCTTTTTTCTACTCCCCCTCAGACTTCCAAGAGAAACATTTTGAATTCAATTATCACTCTGACCCCATGTTAGAGCCTGAAGAGGAACAGAAACAACATCCTGATCCAGGTTCTTTTACTGGAGCTGAGATTGAGATGTGGGATATTGACATTATACATAATATCTGCAACCAGAATGGCACCTTTGCAGTGGACACAACATTCCATGTGAGCTATCTAATTATGTCCAATAAGGAGGGTGTTGGGGCTATATACAAGAGATACATCTTTAACTGTAATAAAAAAGCCCATTATTTAACACCTGTTGCAGATTAAATGGATTAGACATTAAGTTGTCCATCTAGGAATTGAGCAACAGAACAATTGCGCAATTGCGCTATTGCATCCTGATTCTACTAGTGATAAAAACGTTTAAAACACGCCTAAAACAGGTGTTCAATTTGCCTTTCAATTGCGCACAAGGCACAGGCTTCACTTCTGGGATTAATAATAGAACAACTAAGTTATTTATATCTGCCTCCTTAAGGAAAGCCACAAGGAAGCAGTTGTTATCTTGCGCGGGACTTTTAGCTGTGCCACTCCACTCTCCTCCATTTGGGAAGTCCTTTTTTCTGTGCCTTCCTGCCTTTGGTGGCAATTCCCCTGCCTCACACTATATAAGTGTGATACTATCTAAATAAAATACCAGTTTTGTCTATACACCTTATTATTCTTCTGTCCTTCATAGGCTGTCACTATACCATCAACAGGTATAGTATTAAGAATTAGGTCACTGACTAACTATTTGTAGAAACTAGCAACCCTTTGCTGCAACTTTTACGACATGGCGCTCATGTCTTACACCATCAACAGCCCCCACCCCCACAGTCCTTTCAATGAGGAGGGAGGTATCCCCCTGGTCCAGTCTCCTGCCACTGCTTCCCCTTACCACCAGGCACCGTCCTTTACTGCTGCTAATGCCCATGCTGGGGAAAGAGCAGGCGCTCCCTATGGCCTGCCCAACCTGAGTCAATTCATGCCAGAACACCAACGCCCCCAGGCTATTGTTTTTGGTCAATCACTGCTCCTACAAGCCCCTGCCCCCTTGGAGATGAACACCAACTCTTCACCTTCTGAGGATTCCATCCGTAATGCCATACACGCCATGGATGCTGGTGCTGCTGGCAATGGTTCTTGCTCTGAACACCTGGCCATTCAGCAGCCTTCTGCTGAAAACGCCTTGGGTTGCTTCCAGAATCTCTCCCAGGTCAACCCTGACCAGCTCTGCCGTGACCTCTGTACTTTCAAACATATCAAGGAATACCTACAACAATTCACCTATCCTGCTGTATGTCACAACCAAATGCACCTGTGCCGCATCCAAAGCCTAGTGCATGACCAGGGAATACTGGTATCTAACCAACAGACGTTCCTCCAGGTTCTTTACTCTGAGCTGGGTAATACTTTCACCACTGTCAACCAGTACCTTGCCAAAGTCACCAACACCTAGAACACCATGCTCCACTGGGACAATGCCATTGAAGCAGGTATAGCTAAGCTAGTGCCAGTACATGTGGTACAGACCCTCACCCATCAGGGTGTAGACACCAATTGGATTAGTGTGGTTACTACTCACATGCTGGAGACTGGCCCCATGGTTTGAAGCCTGACTCATGAGGTGGAAGTCCTAGCCTGCTGCCTTGCCACCATCCCCTTGTTCACCCCCACATCTGCCACCATTGACAACTCCCCTTCCAGCACCCTTCTTGGTCAAGACATCCTTGAGCTCTTTGATCACTACAAGAAGATGCAGACGGAATTGGTCCAGCAGAGTGTCAATCTTACCTTCCTGTTTGATGGCTACCACACTGTGTCAGAACTTCAGGATTGTCTCAAACTTTGCCAATAACATGACAGAGCTGACAGCCAGACCCAAGTCAGGAAGGAAAAGGAAGTAATAGCCTTGCTCCAAGCTGAGCTTGCCACCCACAAAAAGCGCATCACCTCTCTGGAAGATGACTTGGATATCACCTGCCAGGAGAACAAGGTCTACCAAGATGAGCTGGACAAACAACAACTTCTCCTGGACGCCTTCCAGAGCCAATTAGATAGGATGGAAAGTAAGATTATGGCCATCAACTTACAGGCTATGTCCATCAACTCCAAGAGTCACCACAGTCCACTGAGGTCCTCTATTACTGAGTTCTATCATAGCTACAAAAGCAATGAGGACCACACTTGGTTGGCTCCTAACACTGTTAAAGTATTAGAGCCGGTACTGGAGTCTGAGGATGACGTCCTGGCCACCCCTGAAGCTTCTGGAGCTGCTCAAGACAGAGAAGGTGAACGTGAAGCTCAGCAAGAGGAAAATTGTTGCCGCGCCTCTGAGGCTAGGTTTGCTGCCTCCACTCTCAGCCGTTCCCGTCTCACCCGCTCTCCAGTGAGGATCACACCTGCTCCCCTCCAACATGGCTCCAACAACTTCAAGCCCGTCAATCTACCCAAGTTTGACTGCAAGAGCAATGTGGCCATGTTCTTACATCTGTATCAGAACTCCATGTATGGTGCAGACAATGCCATGAGGGACTCCACAATCATCAACTGTCTGGATGCTGAGACTCAAACCATTATCTTGCCACATCTCCCTGAGAATGGCTGGACCTTTGCCAACGTTTCCAGAGCCTTGACAGAAGAATTTGGTAGCCAAGAAGCACTCCTTGGTTGCAAGATGTACTTTGCCAACACCAAGTTAAAGGTGGGGGAAACTCTAGAAGACTTCACTTCTAGGTTCTACCTTGAAGCTCAAACTCTGTTGTCCATGAGTGTGGTGCAGTTTATTGATGTGCAGTCAGCACTCCTTAATGCTGTACGTGTCAACCAGGAACTATCTCTGGCTCTTAAGTCAGGCATTTACAATGCTTGCACTGTATCAGATCTGATCCACCTCCTATGCACCTATAAGGAGGAGTTTGAAGTCCCTCTCCCTGAAGGCCGCCCTTGCCAGCAATCTGAGCATAGACCCTGTGTGGCTGTTGAGATGCCCAAGCCTTCCGACAAGGTTGGGCCTGCTCCAGTCAACAATGGCCCCCGTACTTGCTTCAAATGTGGTATGGCTGACCACTTCTCTCGGGAATGTAGGAATCCACGCCAAAAGATCCATCATGTAGGCATGGAAGACACTGAGGAGGACTACACCAAGGACGCTGATATTGAGGAGGACAATGAGGGCCAGTCAAAAAACTACTAAGCAGCCAGGACAAGGAGAAATCCTTGGCTGCCTTTGTAATTTTGACACCCTCATCTCCCCCCATACCACTGCCCCCCAACAAACCAGATCAGAGACCTGCTGCCTTGCCATTCTCTGGAACCAACCCTAAGGATGAACCCTCTCTGATTGACTTCAACTCCCAACCAATACATGAGGATGCGGAGTCTGACAGAGTTCAAGAGGACCTCCTCCATCGAGTCCTCACTGTTAACACACAAAATCATTGGACTAAACTTTGACCTGAGGTGATTATCCCCCATATAGCTTGGAGAACAGTGTCCTTATCCTATGCTGAACAACTGGCTCAACCAGGCGTTGAGGTCACTCATGAGGAGGACAGTGCTGAACAACTGGCTCAACCAGGCGTTGAGATCACTCATGAGGAGGACAGTGCTGAACAACTGGCCAAACTGCTCTGCACAGTAAACGTCTCAGCACCGCTAGAATCCCTCAAGGAAGTAAGCTCAGCTGTGGGAGCTGCCATGGCTACCTTACTGGAGAAGTTCAAAGGACTAAGCGTACACCAGGTCTAAAAGATTGTGGAGATCAGAGAGAACTTCCAGGATTGCACCTATATCAACCTGGTAGTGAACAAACCTCATGTCCAGGCTATACTGGATACTGGTGCCCCTGGGAACATTATCTCCTCACGGCTGGTTAAGAAGCTTATGCTGGCACCAGACTTGGCCTACCATGAAGAGTTTGGTACTGCTGGGCCACTGACCACTAGAGCGAAAGGAGCCTACTCTTCTCTTCCCATTTGCTTTGGGAAACTAATGGTCACTGCTCCTGCTATAGTTCTGGAAAACAACAGCTATGACATTCTTATTGGGACTAGCTTCATGGTTCATTATGGCACTGTGACTAACCATGGAGACCATACATTTGGAATCTTGGGCCATTCCATACCCATGTTCTATCATGGCAATTGCCTGTCTGACCTGCCCTTACGCCGTCTGCACTACATCAATCTGGAGTACGCCAACAGAGAGCTTCCAGTTGCTTATACACTGCTTAGTAAGAAGGTCAAGGTGCTACCTCTCTCAATTAGGGAAGCCAAGGGTATCCAATTCTACGCCTCCTGTAATGTGACTATCCCACCTGGCGCTCAGGTGATCCACAATACAGGCCTCTTGCTGGCTCTACCAGCTAGCACTCATGGAGAACTCTTTGACATCCCTAATGCCTCCAGACTAGAACCATGGGTTGCACCAGGCATTCTCATGCCAAGTGAGAAGGAGGTACTCATACTCTTGGCCAACATGAGTTGTGAAGCTATGGTTGTCTCTAAACACCAACTTCTGGCTTATATACGGCTGGAAGAGCATGGCAACCTGCAAGAGACCGCCCCCTTTGCGGACTTCTCTGAGTTGGGTCTACCCTGTGAGCAACTGCTGGTGCTATTGACCATAAGCCGCGACTCTCTATCTGGCCTCTCCAAAGAACAGAAGGATCAAGCTATGGATCTCTTTGCCCAGTATAAGGATGTGTTTGCCAAGGATGATTATGACCTGGGCAAGGCTGCATATGCTGCTCACCATATTGACACCCAAGGCAGTCCACCTATCCGCTCCATACCTATACGGCGCAGTCAAGCCAATCATGCCATGGATAACAAGGAGCTTCAGAAGCTATTGGGATCTGGCTTACTGGTCCCCAGTAAAAGCCCTTGGGATTCATCTCTCCTGATTGTCAAAAAGAAGGATGGCAGCAACTGTGTGGTGATTGACTACCGTCAACTGAATGCTGTTACCAAGAAGGATTCATATCCCCTCCCTTGTATTGACAATACCTTGGACCAACTGGGTGGCGCCAAGTTCTTCAGCGCCATGAACCTTATCAGTGGGTACTGGCAGATTTACCTACCCCCTGCTGATCAAGAAAAATGTGCAATCATCACTGACCAAGGGCTATTCCAACCCATAAGGATGCCTCAAGGTCTGTCCAATGCCCCAGCTACCTTTCAACGAGCTATGGATGCAGTGATGGACGACCTCAAACTCACCAGTGTCTTAGTCTACCTGGATGACATTAATGTGTTCTCCCAAACTTTTAATGATCACCTACAACACTTGGAGGAAGTCTTCCAGAGGTTACTTGCAGCTAATCTCAAGCTCAAGCCATGCAAGTGCAAGTGCAACTTCTTCAAGGAGCACCTTGAGTTCTTGGGGTTCATCATTAGCCAAGATAGACTCTGCCCTGTACCTCTAAAGGTGGAAGCCATTGAGCAAATGCAGATCCCGGCCAATAAGCGGGACATGCAGGTCTTCCTAGGGATGATTGGGTACTACTGCCGCTTCATCCCTAACTTTGCATCCCTGGGTGACCCCCTTTTTCAACTCCTCTGGGCTGATAAGGAATTCTTCTGGAGCCCAGTGTGCCAATCTGCTTTCAATGCTCTCAAAGGAACACTGACTGCAGCCCCTGTGCTGGCCTACCCTGACTTTGCCAAGTCATTTGTGGTTCATACAGATGCTAGTCTGACAGCAATTGGGGGTGTTCTCTCCCAACTGGACTCCGACAGACTTGAACACCCTGTTGGATACTGCTCATGTATGTTTAATGTTTACAAGAGGAACTACACTGTCACCAAACAAGAGTGTCTGGATGTGATATACTCTTACCAACAATTCAGAGTCTATCTCCATGGGATAAATTTCACAGTTGTAACAGACCATGCCTCCTTGCAATAGCTAAAGACCCTCAAGGACCCTGAAGGACGTCTGGCGCGTTGGGCCATTAAACTTCAGGCTTATGACTACAAGATGATTCATTGAGCCGGGCAGCCCACCAGAATGCTGACTGTCTCTCCTGCCTTCCCACTGTTGCCTTAGTATCCCCCATGGCTGACATTCTCTATGACAAGCTTATGAAGGATCCTTCTTTGTGGGGGGGAGGAGCCAGTAGAGATACAGAGAGCTCTCAAGAAGCTAACTGTTGATACCAAGGTCTCTAAGGGACAACTCCTGAAGATTTGTGGAGACTCTTGGCTACCCTACATATGCCCATCCCTACGCATGGACTCAGTGGTGGCCGCTCACAAGACTACTGGCCATGGTGGCATACAGAAGACGTTAGCTCTGCTACAGCAACATTGCTTCTAGGAAGGAATGCACACTGACATAGTGAATACACTAGCCAACTGTCATGACTGCAACATTGAGAGGCCTAAGGTTGCCAAGTTTCAACACAGACTGGTACACCCTGGGTTTGCCTTCCACACTGTAGCCATTGACGTAGTGAGCCCCCTGCCAGCTACCAACAGTTGCAACAAGTTCATCATTGTGGCGGTTGACCATCTGACTAAATGGGTAGAGGCCAAGGCAATTCCCAACCAATCTGCACTGGTGACAGCCACGTTCATCCTGGAGAATATCATATACAAACATGGTTGCCCCCAGATCCTTCTGACAGACAATGGTACCAAATTCACCAGTTACATCATCCCCCGCCTCAACCAACTGATGGGAATTTGTGGGACACTATCCACTCCTTATCACCCACAGACAAATGGCATGGTAGAGCGCACTAATGGGAGCCTGGTCCAGATACTCCGGAAGCTCAGTCTCCAACATGAGACTGAATGGGATACCTTCCTGCCTGCGGCCACCTTTGCATGCAGCATTGGGTACCATTGGACCACTGGCAAGCCGCCCTTCCAGCTGCTCTACAGCTGGCAACCAGGACTTCCCCCTTTACTATATTACTTGGTAAAGCCCAGCCTGGCTGTGTCCCCAGATGCGTACCTCAACAAGCTGGTTAAAACTCTTATTTGCTTGCAATCAGAGGCCTACACTGTAAACTTAAACCATAAGTTGCAGGACCTAGAACAAGCTGCATCTAAACGCCCTGCCTTAACCACTTACCTGGTAGAGACTCAGTCTAATTCTTCAGCAATAGAGGGTACGGCCACAAATCCAAACTTGCCTCCCTTTGGCAAGGCCCAGTTCAAGTTATCCAGAAGACCAGCCCCAACTCCTACACCCTTAAGGAGCCCCATTCTGGGCAATTGATCACTAGAGTACACACTCAATATATGTGTGCTGCTCCTAGTGACCAAGAGTAAGCCCCAATGAGGACAATAACCCAAAAAAACAAAAGCCTAATTAAAAAATTCCATGGGTTATTGTCCTGTTTGTGATAGTGTTGCACCAAAGTATGATGAATAAGAATAAAAAACAAGGTGTTTATTGGAGACTGACAAGACTCTTCCAGTACCGCACCAACTGTTCTACCACCTGAATGACAGCCAAGAAACACAACTGGTTGCCTACAGATCCACAAAGCCAATGACCAAGGATTGGGCAACAAACCCCCACCTAACGAGACATGTGAATCAACCCTAACACTATAGCTGCTACCCAGAGACGCCAAGCCATTCTTGACCATGTTGTCTAATCCAGTGGAGGGAAATGTTGCAGATTAAATGGATTAGACATTAAGTTGTCCATCTAGGAATTGAGCAACAGAACAATTGTGCAATTGCACTATTGCATCCTGATTCTACTAGTGATAAAGACGTTTAAAATGCGCCTAAAACAGGTGTTTGATTTGTCTTTTGATTGAGCACAAGGCACAGGCTTCACTTCTGGGATTATAAATAGAAAAACTAAGTTATTTATATCTACCTCCTTAAGGAAAGCCACAAGGAAGCGGTTGTTCTCTTGCGCGGGACTTTTAGCTGTGCCACTCCACTCTCCTCCATTTGGGAAGTCCTTCTTTCTGTGCCTCCCTGCCTCTGGTGGCAATTCCCCCGCCTTACACTATATAAGTGCAATGCTATCTAAATAAATACCAGATTTTTCTATACACCTTATTATTCTTCTGTCCTTCATAGGCTGTCACTATACCATCAACAGGTATAGTATTAAGAATTAGGTCACTGACTAACTATTTGTAGAAACTAGAAACCCTCTGCTGCAACTTTTATGACAACACCATTATAAATTTGACAACCTTGGCTCCCCAGAAAGGCTCATAACATATGGCTTCACTAAGGTTAAGGCCTTAACTGTCAAACACAACTCCACTGAGATATTCAAACCTCTCTATCAGCTGATCCCAACCATCAAGGATCAACCCTCAAATGAAGTTGTTAATGATTCTCTCCTCAATTTTAATGAATACCAACTTGCCTCTGTTGGTGATGCCAAAAAACTACAGATATACTTCACTGATAAGAGGTATTATATAAGCACTGAATATGTCAGTGCTACATTAATTAACCAATTGATCCTAAATGAGAAGCAAAAACTTTCTTTCTATAAGGAATGCTTCCTTCTTCACAATGATGGTGTTAATGCCAAGGACAGTATCACCTGTTTTCAACCTCTCAGGATTTGCAGAACCTTCTCAAGTGCAAGACCTGGCTTGCAGATGACACTTTCTTCACCTGCCCAAATATATTTATACATCTTTGGAACATCCATAGGCAGGTTGGCATTATTATCATTCCCCTTGCCTTCTAATTCCTTCCCAACAAAAAGCAGGTCAAATATGTCTGTGCTCTCACCATTCTGAAGGGCAAGCTCAACTAAACCCTTTCAAGCATTGAAGAAGAGCCCAAGAAGACAAGATGGCACAAGAAAAATACCCCTCTCAGGAACAAGACATTTTCACCACCATCAAGGATCAGTCATAAAGCCTGCTATATCACACCTGATTGATTGTTGATTTTAAACAATATCAATCTAATAAATTAATCAAACCATTCTAAAGCTTCCCTCATGGATGCTATTTTTATTTACAGTAGGTAATCTGCTGCCATCTTTAACAGTGCACTTATCTCCATGAGCTGGTGAATGTCAAGAGAAGTAAAGAGGTCAATGATACCTTCAACTTCTTTTCTGCTATTTCCTTAGTGATAAATAAGGAGGTTAGTGTCACAAGTGACAGCCATCTGCATTTAATTCACAAGACAGAGCCCCATTATCAGGATTCAACCCCCAAACCCCACAGCTACCAGCCTGCAGGCCCTTCTGCCTGGCCGCCCACATTTTTTGAGCTTGAACCAGGAACAGATTTGACTTCAGAGAAATATCCAAAGCCAACCAATGAGGCGCAAACTATACTCAAACCACTCCTGCTTATTAACCTTTCTAGCCTAGCCAATAGAAGCACCAGCCTGAATAGTATTTCTGTGAACAACCAGGCACCTGCCAATAGAGCATTGCATGAATTACCCCAAAAACAAGGACCACCATATGATGAAAAATCCTATGCCTTAAAGAGGGAAATCAAGATTTTCTGCCCAAACCCAGCCAATGATGAGTTGAAAATTCCAGATAGTACCAAAGATTTCCAAACCCTGGTAAATACTACCACCTGGCTCAAAGGATTCTGAAAAAGTTTTTCTATGGTAGATGGGCATAATTATACTCTGAGCCACCAGAAAGTTGCCTATCACCATTTTTGCAATAAAGTGTTATGAACCTCTGGTTTTCTAAGGTCATCCCATACATATTTTAGCACCTTTTTATTTACATATCAATTTCTCAGGCTCTTCCCCTTCTATCAGACAACCTCAAGAAGCCACAGATGTGCCGCCCAAGTTATACTGTCCCCCAGGAGCACCTTATGGCCTGGTACATCTCAAAGAATATTTCCCAATCCTGCCTATTCAGAGTTCATCTTAGAAGAAATTCTAATCTACAGCCCTGAAGCCAGAGCCAGAGAGCCAAAAATTATTGGATGTGAAGACACCTGCCATATCAAGCAATCATTACTATTCCGGGATAAACATGTCTGCCTGCCTGCCTATTTAGTGCCTATGGCTCCTCCTGTGACCCTGCGGCCCAAAAACCAGCAAGAAGCTGTGATTGCCAATGATTCAACCTCCACCCAGTTATTTGTGTCAAAAAAGCAAGCTCAACCTGCCAGCAAGGTTCTGATTAAGCGGGTTTGTGACCCACAATCCAATTATCCAGCCACTTGAAGACAAACTAAGAAGTCAACTCAAATTTCTAAATCCAACAACATGAAAAGATGATGATCCATTATGGTGGATACCTCAATTTGGCGCTTGACTCATTACCAGGATCAGTCCACCCTTTCACCATCCCATCATGTGATCAGAACAGTCATGTTCCTGTTATCCATGATTCACAATGACTATATAATACTTATCTCTCAATAAAGATTATTATCTAGCTTCTAAATATTTTCCCCCTTGTAACTCTGCTAAAACAGCACAGTTACAACATTGGTAGCACAGGTAGGTTCCCCATCCTACCTTATCTTGTAAAATTCCGCCTGTTGCCCGCACACGCCGCGGCCAAAAAATCCTTGAAAGAATTATGTTGGGCCTCCCACTGGACTGGGCACCGTACACGCCTGGTGCCAAAATACCCAACAGCTTTGTGCTTTACCAGAACAAGTAATCCCGCTCTCCACCTTCAACGCCTTTTTGGCACAGGGGTTCTTCCAAGCACCTGCTGTTATTCCTCAAGCAACTGAAAAAAGCATTATGCCAGCCCACATAGCCCAGAGACTCCAAAGCACCGCCTTGGAACCTTTTTCTGGGGCCAACAACAACACCACAGCATGGATTCAATCTGCCCAGAGCAAGCTGGCACAAATTGAATGCCTGCAATGGTTCTGGATTGCAGAGATCTCCATTTGATTGACACACAACACTGGTACCTGGTGCAACAAGTGACATGAGGAACACACCAAGAAGGACTGGGACACCTTCAAGCAGTACTTCCTGGCAAGGTTTGTGCTAAAGGACACCACACTCATTATCATACGCCAAGTGAAGAATTTCACCCAAACAGGCACAGTGAAGGAGCTCACCCAGGCATGCAAGGAACTCCAACTATGTGCCCCCTCATATATGGCATTTGACACTCCAGCTACCCATCTCATGTACTACAACACACTCAAGTCACATGTAATGAGACATGTAAACCTGGACCAAGTTGTTGTAACTGTGCTGTTTTAGCAGAGTTACACGGGGAAAAATATTTAGAAGATAGATAATAATCTTTATTGAAAGATAGTGATTATATAGCTATTGTGAATCAATGGATAGCAGGAACATGATTGGTGATCACACGGCTGGATGGAAGAGGGGGTGGCTTGATCCTGATAATGAGTCAAGCGCCAAATTGAGGTATCCACCGTGAAGGATCATCATCTGTTCATGTTGATGGATTTGGTAATTTGAGTTGACTTCCTAGTCTGGCTTTGGGTGACCGGATAATTGGATTGTGGGTCACAAACCCGCTTGGTTGGAACCCTGCTGGCGGGTCAAGCCTGCGGTTTTGACACACACACCCCCCTGGCTGAAGGTCGGCCCCCTCTGGGGGCAGGTTGTCAGGGAGGTTGTCAGGAGCCTGGGCGCCGTATTGAATCAGTTGTTGTTTGGTGGCAGGCAGGGCGGTCTCTTGTTGTTTTTGTCTTGCTTTGCAGGGTTGTAGGCAATTGTGGTGTAAGGTCTTGTCTTGCTTGCGTTTCCCAAGCCCTTGCACAAGGTAAGTGTTATTGTTGTTTACCTTTAGAATGATTGCTGGCCCTACTTTTTTGGGTTGTAGTTTGCTTTTGTCAACATTCATGACCCAGACTTTGTCCCCAACTTCATGTTTCTGGCAGATGGGAACAAAGGTCTTTTGTAAGCGTTCCTTTTCTTTGGTTGCTTGTTTGCTGTTGGCCTCTATTACTTGAGGGTCTGAGCAAGGGGGGACTTGACTTGGAATTTCCAGTTTGGGTCCTGTCAATGCTTGAATGATATTTGGCTGTGTGCCGTATACCAGTTCAAACGGGCTTTTCCTGGTGGATCTGTTCACTTGGGTTTGGCACACAAGTAATGCAGTTGGTAGCTGCTTATACCAGTCTTCAGGTCTCCTGGCAGTGAGTTTGGCTAGGGCTTGCACAAGGCTACCATTAAGCCGCTCTACGCGTCCATTGGCCTGTGGATGGTATGGTGTTGTGACGGTGTGTTTGACCCCATTTTTGGTGAGGTACACGTTGGTGTCTTTGGAGGTCAATTCTTTGCCTCCATTGGTTATCAGGAGTTCTGGCTTTCCAAACCTGCTGATTATTTCCTTGCCAATGAATTGTCGGACGTTGTTACCGGTGTGTGTTTTCACTGCTTGGGCTACTGGCCACCTTGTTGCAAAATTGATGGCTGTGATGATGTATTTTTTGTTGTTGTGCTTTCCTGGCATGGGGCCCACAATGTCAAGAGCCCATACCTTGAACGGTAGTTGGGTTTGAATGGGGAGTACAGACTTAGGTGGGGTTTTGCTTTTGGCAAACTTTTTGCAGACCTTGCACTGTTCTAGCACTTCCTGGACATTGCGGTATAAGGTTGGCCACCAGGCTTTATGTTTCAGGAATTTGTATAGATTTTGGCTCTTAGTATGTCCAAGATCTCTGTGATAGCAAAGAATGGTGTCAACTTGTTGATGTGTGGGGATGTAGGGAATGGTTGTGCCATCCGACATTTTTCTGTGAAGAGTTCCATATACATCAGCAAAGAGGTGTTCATTCTTGATGACTGTTTCTTTGGTGATATTGGTTGTGCCTGCAGGGAACCCTTTGTCTTTTGTACGTAGCACTAGGAGAGGCCAGTCTGGGTCAAGCCCATTCTCTCCCCTAGAAGCGCGGACATACAGACGGGACAGGGCGTCCGCCATGGCAAGCTTGGCCCCAGGCTTATACTGGATGAGCATGTTAAACCTTTCTAAGATTTCCATCCACCGCGCTTGGCGGCGTGACAGGTTTGCTTGTGTCTTGAAGTAGATGAGCAACTTATGATTGGTTAGTGCTGTGAATTCTTCCTGCCGTTCCAGGTAACAGCGCCATTTGACTAGGCAGTGTACAATGGCCAGCAGTTCTTTGTCGTGGATTGGGTATTGACACTTGCCATCTGTCAGTTTGCGCAACTTGTAGGCTACAGGCAGGAAGTCACTGTCACTATTCTTAATTTGTAGTACTCCCCCAATGGATGCATCTGAAGCGTTGGTTTCCATCTGGTACTCTCTGTCTTGTTTGGGGTATTGTAAGATGGGAGCTGTTGTGAGCTTTTCCTTGAGACGTCTAAAACAGAGGTCACATTGGGGGGTCCATACAAACTTGGACTTGGCGCCTGTTATGGCAGACAAGGGGGCGGTCAAGACGCTGCAGTTGGGTATGAAGTGTTGTACATAGGCCACCATTCCCAAGAAGGTGCAGAGTTCTGATTTGTCCTTGGGGGTGGCATCTTGCAGATGGCTTGTATCTTCTGACTGTTGGGTTTGATGCCGTCTTTTGAGACTATGTGTCCCAAGAAGGGTAGTTGCTCTCAGAAGAACTGGCATTTGGAGGGCTTGGCCAACAGTTTGTGCTGTGCCAGGGTTGCAAAGACTTCCTCCAGGTCTTTGTGGTGCTGTTCCACCAAGGGGCTGTAGACAATAATATTGTCCAGGTACACTAGGGCGTGTTTGCCTATGTGTGGCGCAAACACTTTGTTCATGAAGGTTACAAAGGTGGACGGGGCATTGGTCATGCCAAAGTTGAGTACCACACATTTGTAGGAACCGTACTTGGTGCGGAAGGCTGTCTTGGGGATGTCTTCCTCCTTGATACAAATCTGATTGTAGCCTGCAGTTAGATCAATCTTGGAGAAGACAGAGGCTCCTCCCAAGGCGTCAAAGAGATTGTCAATTAGTGGCAATGGGTAACAATTCTTAATGGTGACTTTGTTCAAGGCGCGGTAGTCTGTGACCAGGCGTAAGGTACCGTCCTTTTTAGCCACAAAGAATACGGCGGCCCCAAAGGGAGACTGTGAGGGGCGGATAAGTCCTTTTTCCAGTGCCTCCTTGAGATAGGCGCGCAGGGCGTTGTCCTTGTTTGGGGTCAGCCTGTAAATGGGGTGTGCCTTGGGTACAGCCCCCTTGAGTTGGATAGAGTGTTGGATGTGCTTCTCAGGGGGTAACCCAGGTAACGCTTCTTTAAAGATTTCTGGGTGACAGGCCACAATGTTGCAATCTTGCGGCGTGGAGGTGTCCTGGTGGTCCTTGAAGTGTATGATTTCATACTGGCAGGAGTCCCAGTCAATTGCTTTCAGGTTTTCCTTCTTGTCCAAAGTCTCTGTGATGCGTACAAAGATGTGGTCTTGTAGGAGTTGGTCTACAGAGTCCAGGTAGATTTGGTGGTTGACACCTTCACGCTTGATGGTCAACACTGAGGTTGCCCAGTCCACGTGGGGGTTGTTTTTCCGTAACCAGTCTAGCCCCAGTACAATGTCAAACTTAGGGAAGTCAATGACGGGACCTTGGATGGTGGAGTGGAGGTTCTCAAGCATGACAGAGAAGGGAGCAGTTTCCTTTGTCACGGCAATGTGGTGTTCATCAGCCAGGACCACGTTTTTAATCCGCAAAGGATTAGTGGCCAGCTTGAATTTATCCACAAAGCTGCTGTTGACTAAAGTTCAATCTGCGCCCAAGTCCAGGAGTGCTGAGCCTGTGTAACTGCAAAAGCGGAAAGGGTAAGACATCAATTTATTGGGATGTCTGGCAATGGTGTATAGTACCGGGTCTTCCAAGGGCACTTGGATCATTGGGCATTGGTCCACGTCCTTGGGTTGGTATTCATTGTTGGGCAAGTCAGGAGTTGCGTGGGGAGAGCTTGGCTTGCTTAGTGCTCTCCCCGGGCTTTTCCCTCATCTTGGTTGCCTTGGGTGGCGGTGACACGGAAATGGGTACAATTTGACTGGCTGTTATTTCCATTCCCATTCCCATTTGAACCCGTGGGTTTGTGGTTGTTGTTGTTGCTGTTGCCTCCAGGAGGTGGTCAAGAGGAGCGCCTGCTTGGATGGGAGTCCTTGGGCCTTTCTTGTTTCCCAGTCTGTGCCTTGTGTAGAGCGTTGGATGTTTGTTCCGCTTTTTCTGCTTCACAGTACAGGCTTTGCAGGTTGGTAACCTGGTCCAGGTTCACATGTCTCATCACGTGCAACTTGAGAGCGTTGTAGTACATGAGGTGTGTTGCTGGGGTGTCAAAGGCCATGTCAGATGGGGCACAGAGACAGAGTTCCTTGTAGGCGCGGGTGAGTTCTTTAACGGTGCCTGTCTGGGTCAGGTTCTTTACTTGGCGTATGATCATGAGCGCTGTATCCTTAAGCACAAATCTTGCCAAGAAGTCCTGTTTGAAGGTGTCCCAGTTCTTGTCAGTGTGCTCTTTGTGCCACTTGTCACACCAGGTGCCAGCGTCATGGGTCAGGCAAATGGAAATCTCCGCAATCCAAAATTGCTGTGGGCATTCCATCTGAGCCAGCTTGCTTTGGGCGGACTGAATCCATGCGGCAGCATTGTTGTTGTTGGCCCCTGCAAAGGGCTCCAAGGCGGCGCTGCAAAGTCTTTGTGCAACATAGGCGGGCATGGTGGTTTTGTCAGCTGGTTGTGGCATCAAGGAAGGTGCCTGAAAGAACCCTTGGGCAGACAGGGCGTTGAAGGCGGGTAGCAGGATCACCGTGTTTTGGTAGAGGACAAAACCATCAGGTATCTTGGTACCAGGGGTATACGGAGTCCAGTCGGGCGGGAGGCCAGACATGATTCTGTTGAGGATTTGTTGGCCGCGGCGTGTGCGGGCAACAGGCGGAATTTTTCAAGATAAGGTAGGATGGAGAACCTACCTGTGCTACCAATGTTGTAACTGTGCTGTTTTAGCAGAGTTACACAGGGAAAAATATTTAGAAGATAGATAATAATCTTTATTGCAAGATAGTGATTATATAGCTATTGTGAATCAATGGATAGCAGGAACATGATTGGTGATCACACGGCTGGATGGAAGAGGGGGTGGCTTGATCCTGATAATGAGTCAAGCGCCAAATTGAGGTATCCACCGTGAAGGATCATCATCTGTTCATGTTGATGGATTTGGTAATTTGAGTTGACTTCCTAGTCTGGCTTTGGGTGACCGGATAATTGGATTGCGGGTCACAAACCCGCTTGGTTGGAACCCTGCTGGCGGGTCAAGCCTGCGGTTTTGACAAAGTGATTAACTTGCAAAGCCTGTATTGTGAGGCAGAGAAATCAGAACAAACATCTAATGCTCTCCACAAGGCGTAAACTGGGAAAAGAGAGCAGCTTAAAGAATCTCACCCAACTGGATGCTCCAACCAACTACCCCTGGGAACAATAAAAACTATTCAAACCACAAACCCACAGGTTCAAATGGGCATGGAAATAGGAACAACAGCCAGTCAAACCGCACCCATTTCCGTATCACTGCCACACAAAACAATCAAGACAAGGGAAAAGCCCAGGGGAGCACTAAGCAAGCCAAGCTCTCCCCGCACAACTCCTGACTTGCCCAAAAATGAGTATTAACCCAAGGACATGGATCAATGTCTAATGATACAAGTACCCTCAGAAGACCCAGTACTTTACACCATTACCAGACATCCCAATAAACTGATGTCCTATCCTTTCTGCTTTTGCAGTTACACTGGCTCAGCTCTCCTGGACTTAGGCGCAGAACAAACCCTTGTCAACAGCAGCTTTGTAGACAAGTTTAAGCTAACTACTGATACTTTGCAGACTAGTAATGTGGTTTTAGCTGATGAACATCACATCACAGTGACACAGGAAACTGCCCCTTCTCTGCCATGCTAGAGAACCTGCATTTCACCATCCAAGGTCCCGTCATTGATTTCCCCAAATTTGAAATTGTACTGGGACTGGACTGGTTGCAAAGGAATAGCCCTCATGTATACTGAGCAACCTCATTATTGACCATCAAGCGTAAAGGTGTCAATCACCAGATCTACCCTGACTCAGTGGACCAACTCCTGCACAACCACGTCTTTGTGCGCATTACCTAAACCTTGGACAAAAAGGAGAACCTCAAGGCAATTAATGGGACTTCTGACAATATAAGATCATACACTTCAAGGATCACCAAGATACCACTACTCCTCAGGACTGCAAAATTGTAGCCTGCTATCCAGAAATCTTCAAAGAGGCGCTTCCAGGATTGCTGTCAGAGATCCAGTCTTGGGCAGCCGGCCTGTTGTTTTCTGGGGTAATTTGGGACGGGTTTTTTGTGGGTAAAGCCCACCACAAGAGAGGAGCTAACTTAAAAAGGTAGGAGGCAGACTTCCCCACCCAATACCATGGGCCGGCGGCCAGGATTATAGTGTCAATCACCCCTGTGAGGGTGATGTACACAATCCCAAATAGCTTACCAGTGTGGTCAGTTGGGAGGTTGGGCAAGGAGGCAGGCATAGGCTTGGGGTCACAGGCGGTTCCATGCGGTTCCATGCGGAGTTTGTAAGCAGAAAGTTAGTTGAAATTTCCTCTAAACAATTTGGATGTTGAGAATATCCACAGGCCTTGACAGTTGTATCTAACTGCAGATTGTATGCAGGCCAAAGGATCTAGTTCAAGTATTTTCTCCGGGGTGTAGTCCTTATATTCAGGTTTCAAAGGAAAATCTGTGAAGTAAACAAGGCCAAAAGGAACACCTGGAGGACAGAAATCTGTGGGCAGAGGGACAGGAGGGCCATGAGATCTTGTACTGAATTGATAGATGGCAAATACAAAATAAGACAGTAGCTGTGTAAGCCAAAATAACAACCTTTATTCAAAAATAGCAATAAGGTTTGAGTGCGGAATCTATAAGCATATATAGCATCCCACCTCCAAACTTAGTATTTTCCATAAGGGCTTCATCAAAATATTGGGGAAAATGTGGGTGGGTGGCCAGGAGGCCTGGGTGCAGGAGCGGCGAAATAGCACCTTGGCTGGGTGCTCTCTCATTGGTTGGAATGTCCAAATTAGTCACTTGATTTTCTTGATTTTTGGCTGTGGTCACGGGTCAGGCCTAAAGCCTGTGTTTTACTTTGGCAATTGAATCTGATTGGTTACCCAAGAGGACTTCAAGTTCATGAAGTTCACAGAGGAACTTTTTTGGCCTTCATTAGGCAATTTGAGAAGCTTCTCCTTGGGCGCCACCATAGTCAAACCAGCGCTGGTATTCTGGCTTTGGGACTTAGCAGGTAATTCAGCTCGCAGAGGCTCAGTCTCAGGAAAACGCGGGCCGGCAGCCCACATAAATCCAGGGTCAGGGTTCAAATCCCACTCTTGGGCCTGGGTTTCCAGGGGGAAAGAGTTGGCAATCCTGACAGTTCCCACCAGAGAAACATATACAGCACTCCATCCTTCTTAAAGGAGCTGTACCTAAGGAGCAACCCATCTACCAACTCACCCCAAAAAAAGACAATGCACTCTGCGCTTACCTCAAAAAAGCGTTGGAAAAAGGTCTTATCCGCTCCTCACAGTCTCCTTTTAGTGCTGTTGTATTCTTTATGGCAAAGAAAGATGGTATTCTTTGACTAGTTACAAATTAACAAGCCAAAAAATAAGGTTACCATCAAGAATTTTTACCCACTCCCACTCATTGACAATCTTTTTTGATTCCCTGGGCAGCGCCACAGTCTTTTACAAGATTGACCTAACCACAGGCTACAACCAAATCCTTATCAAGGAGGAAGATATACCCAAAACAGCCTTCCACACTAAGTACAGATCATATGAGTGTGTGGTGCTCAATTTTGGAATGACAAACACTTAGTCAACTTTTGTGACTTTTATGAACAAGGTGTTTGCCCCCCACATTGGCAAGCATGCCCTGGTATACCTGGATGACATTATTGTCTACATCCTCATAGTAGAACAACACCACAAAGACTTGGAAGCCGTCTTTGCTACCCTGGCTCAACACAAACTGCTAGCCAAGCCCTCCAAATGCCAATTCTTCTGCAAACAGTTGCCCTTCCTGGGACACATAGTTTTAAAGGATAGCATCAAGCCTGAAAGCCAGAAAACCCAGGCCATTTGCAAAATGCCACCTCCAAAGGACAATTAAGAACTCTGCACATTCTTGGGAATGGTTGCCTATGTACAACAATTCATCCCCAACTGTGGTGTCCTGACTGCACCTCTGTCCGCCATAACTGGAGCCAAATCTAAGTTTTTATGGACCCCCAACACAATCTTTGCTTCAGACGTCTTAAGGAGAAGCTCACAACCGCGCCCATCCTACAATACCCCAAACATGATGGGGAATATCAAATGGAGACAGACACCTCTGGCACATCCATTGAGGGAGTACTACAAATCAAAAATAGTGATGGTGACTTCCTGTCTGTAGCCTACGGGTTGCGTAAACTGACAGACAGTGAGTGTTGATACCCCATACATGACAAGGGATTGTTGGCAATCATGCACTGCCTTGTCAAATGGCGCTGTTATTTAGAACAACAGGAAGAATTCACCGCATTAACTGACCACAAATCCCTCATATACTTTAAAACACAGGCAAACCTTTCCTGCTGAAAAGCACTTTAGATGGAACTCCTAGAAAGGTTCAATATGATCATACAGTACAAGCTTAGACCTGAACTTGCCATGGCAGATGCACTCTTGCGTTTATATGTTAGAGCCACAAGGGGCAAGAATAGGCTCAACCCAGATTGGCCCCTCTTGGTACTCCAAACAAAGGACAAAGGCTTCCCCCCTGGCATCACTGACATCACAAAAAAACAGTCATCAAAAATGAACACCTCTTTGCAGACGTATACAGGACTCTACATCACAAAATGACCAATGGGACCACCATCCCTTAAATTCCTACACACCAACAAGTTGATACTATTCTACATTACAACAGAGACCTAGGACATACCAAAAGCCGCAACATTTAAAAATTCCTTAAACATAAAGCATGGTGGCCAACCCTATATTGGGACGTCCAAGAAGTTCTTGACCAATGTGAAATATGTGAAAAGTTTGCAAAAAGCAACACCCTGATAAAGTCTGTATTGCCTATTTTTTCACAGCTACCCTTCAAGGTATGGGCCCTCAAAATTGTGGGACCCATGCCAGGAAAACACAACAATAAGAAATACATCATCACTGCTATAGAATTTGCCAATTGCTGGCCAATGGCACAAGCAGTAAAAACTCACACTGGCAATGATGTGTGGTGATTCATAGGAAAAGAAATCATCAGCAAGTTTGGAAAGCCAGAACTCCTGATAACCAACAGAGGTAAAGAACTGACCTCTGAAGATACCAATGTATAACTAACCAAGAATGGGGTCCAGCACACAGTGACAACAACCTATCATCCTCAGGCCAATGGACGTGTTTAGCAGCTGAATGGCAGCCTAGTGCAGGCCCTGGCCAAGCTCACCGCCAGGAGACCTGAGGGCTGGTATAAGCAGCTACCAACTGCATTGCTTGGATGCCAGACCCATGTGAACAGATTGCCAGGAAAAGCCCCTTCTAGTTAGTTTATGGCACACAGCCCAACACCATCCAAGTGCTATCAGAACCCAAGCTAGAAATGCCCAGTAAAGTCCCACCTTGATTGGACCCTCAAATCATTCAGGCCAATAGCAACCAACTAGAAAGAGAAGAAAAATGTCTACAGAATACCTTTGTCCCCATTCAAGACAGACATGAGGTTGGTGGCAAGGTCTGGGTAATGAATACCAATAAGAGTAAACTACAGTTAGAGAAGATGGGTCCTGCCATCATCCTAAAGGTAAACAAAAACAACACTTACCTTGCGCAAGGACTCAAAAAACACAAACAAGACAAAGTTCTCTGTTATGATTGACTGAGACCCTGTAAAGCAAGACAGAAACAACGGGAGACCGTCCTACCCACAACCAAACAACAACTAGTCCAGTACGGCGCCCGGGCCCTGACGACCTCCCTGATGACCTCCCCTCCAGACAAGGCCAACCTTCAGCCAGGAGGGGTGTTAAAACAGCAGGATTGACCCGCCAGCAAGGTTATGACTAAGCAGATTTGTGACCTGCAATCTGACTTTCCTGTTACCCGGGCCCAAACAAGGAAGTCAACTTGAATTCCCAAAAGCGACAACATGAACAAACAATGATCCTATTTGGTGGATGACTCAATTTGGCACCTGAACCTTTACCAGGAACAAGCCACCCCCTTCCCCATCCAACTGAATGATCTACATGCATATGTTTCTCTTAAGATGATTCATAGCAACTATATAATCCATATCTCCAAATAAAGATAATTATCTAGTTTCCAATGTTTTCCCCCTTTGTAACTCTGCTAAAACAGCACAGTTACAACACTAAATTGTGTAAGCCTTTGAAACAGAGAAATAAAATTTTACTTTTAGTCAGGTTGGGAAAAAGGATAACTTATTCAGAACACCTCATACTGGCAAAAAAAACTTGGCTCAAGCTATATTACGAGTTCACCCTTTACTCTCTGACTCCCAAAATTGAAATACTGCAAACTGCTTTCAAGAACCTATCATTGTTCACCTCAGGATTGATGAACTTCATTATCTTTCATTTAGGCAAATGAATCTCATTTGGACAAAATATTGTATGCCATATAAAAATGTGATCAAATATTTCTGCTTTTAAAAAACCTAGCTTGATGCTGTTTGACTCCTTTTATCAATTTAAGATATGGCCCCTGTCCTTTCTTGATTTGGATATCCACAAAAGCTTTTTATAATCAACAAAAAATTAGTTTCCTTAGTAACAGAGGATTCCTGATACTAGTTATTGTGCTGTCAATGTTAAAATGATGCGACACCACAAAAATGGGTATTTACATCAAGTTTTCCTTTGAACCTTGGTTGGCTCTTAGAGTTCTGCTATTATGGAAAACCGTTAATCGGTTGTAGCGGTTTGTAATGATTGTCTCTATCGTTTTGTATCAAACAACAGACCTATAGAAGCATTCTTACAACAATTTCAATTTGCCCAGTTAAAGAATACCCGCATTAAAGTTTCAGGCGCCATAACTTATTGGCACTGAACTGTGCCATCAAACTTTTGGTTATAATTGATTTACAAGTACTCACCAAAATACAAAAAGTCCAGATGTATATGATGCTGATTAACTCTGGCTTATAAATAGATTCTGCAGCTTTGAGAAACTTGTTTTATAATTGGGTTCATACTTTGTAAACTACAGACTAACTTTAAGTAAAAGCTGATCTC
Organism: Entomophthora muscae; assembly: GCA_014839935.2. NCBI lineage: Eukaryota > Fungi > Entomophthoromycota > Entomophthoromycetes > Entomophthorales > Entomophthoraceae > Entomophthora > Entomophthora muscae. The sequence continues at coordinate 145,273 of QTSX02006519.1, read as the reverse complement.
TATTCACACTATTGAATATTTTGATTGGCAACGGCTTTTAACCCTTACGCTTGGTTAACAGCTTTATTGACTTGATGACAAGAGAAAAAATAGGACTGAAGTAAAATTATATAAAAAACAATAGTTGTTAGCTTCAATAAGTTAAAATAACATAATGATAACTAATATTATCTGGAATGCAAAAGCGATTGCATAGGTTTTCTTTGGTGCTAGCTTTCTAGACTTAGAATAGTGTCTGTAACGAGACTGGCTCCCTGGTAAACAACTTTTTATTTGATGTTTTATTTGTAATAAAGTACGTTAAAAATATATATTGTAACCATAAAGGTTAATTAACTTCATGATTTCCCAATTTAGTCAATACTATGTATATTCCTCATATAGTAATCCAAAAAGAAAAGGAATATCGAAAATTGCTGAATGGATAGTTCAATAGTTAGTACAAAAGTGCAACTATTTCATATCGTAGGAAATTTCAGAATAAAAAGAAACGGACGAATTTTAGATATAGGTAAATAGTTAACTTGCAAAGTGTTCAGATAAAATTTATAAAGCAACAAAGCACCACAAACAAAGTTAAAATGAGTTTCAAGAGTCAAACAAGTTACAGTAAAAAAATAAATTGAACTGATTACAAGTTTACTGATAAGTTATTAACCAAAACTAACAGAGAAAAGTAATATTCTAAAAGTTAACTTGGTTATTGATAGTTCAGAGAAGACTTTTAAGTACGTCATCACGAAACCAATAGTGTTAATTTAAGTTACTGTGATTTCTCGATGCTTTTGAGGTATTTCTCTAAGTCGAAATCAGGAGAGGTGGGATCAGATACAACTAAAAAGTGTTGTTAGCATAAAAGTGCAAACTATATTCAACGCTATTCCGAGCCCAAGAAAAAACAACATACCTGCAGAGGAAAGAGCTGCCTGCTTTCTTGCAAACTCCTTTTTAGCTTGACTAATGAGATTTTCCTTGTGTTTGATGGCATCGTGCTCACGTTTCAAAGCAGCCTGCTTAGCCAAAGTTCTGTGATGAACAAATCCATATCCGACACCGAAAACAAGGCCGCCCCATCGAAGAGACTTAAATAAAAAAGATCAGTAAACTAATATTTAAGCAGTATAACGTGGCTCTAAATAAATGCATACGTTTATAAGCGCAATGGAAGCAGACATTATTGAATTGATAAGATGAAACTAAATCTAAAGGTTAACCTAGTTAATCTGTTGTGAGGGTTCGATTTGTGACTAAAAGGGAGGCCAAGGTTTTGATTCTGGAGACGTTTCGAGTAATGATTCTGATGGGGTACCTAGCAGTTTATCTTCAAAATTCAAATGTAATTTTAGAGTGCTACTTATCGTGAGTGTGACATCGATAAATGAATGTTTACTTGATACAAAAGGGTGATTCCAATAAAACTGTTTGAAATATAAGATGGATTCAATGGTGAGTATAATTGATGTCAAATACAAGCAAGATAAAATAATTAGACTAAATGAAAATGTAAAAGGAAATTTTTCCTTTAAAATATTTTATTTTTTCTTTATCTTATCTGACAAACTCAATATACATTACTATCATGTATCAGCCAGCATATAAATATTCAATATAATACTTGCCTTCTACAATTTAAACTCTTCTAAACAATAAATATATAATATCCAAGTATTAATTATGACAAAATCCCAATAAATATTTAAAATTATACTTTATACAGCCCTAGAAAGTAATATATGAATATAAAAATTTTAAAGCTCTTTGGAGGCTAAACAACCTATACATAATAAGTAAAGCTTCATATATGTCTTAATACACAAATCAGAATAATTAAAAATCACATCATAATTTTTAAAACTTTATCTCATAATATATAAAAAAGAAAGAGAAAGCAACCTGCAAAGATTTTAATACAATTTAAAGTATAAAGCACCTATGTCAGAATCTGGTGTCAAAACCTTGTATAATCAGGCTAACTGGCTTCTCTTCTCATCTGAGACTATACACCAAAGCAGAAATAGCCTGATTGTGGGGTTCCTGGTCACCAGTCCCCAAAGTGTGTCCTGGGTCATAGCCAGGGACCGGCTTGGAGGAGTTGTCATTCCCCAACAGTGGTGAGTGGTTGGTTAGGAGCTTGTACTTGGCCTTGTAAAGACCCAACAATTGGGGGAGTACTTTAGCAAAATAAGGGACCAAGTTGGCGACTTGGAAACCTGTGAGCGCCGTCACAATAGGATAGACTGTCATCATCCATCAAAAGGCCTTGGCATGTGCATTATAACGTCCAAAATTACTGACAAAATGCATGAGTACGTAGTATATACAGGTGTATATAGCTACAGACTGGGTGGAGTGAGGCAATACCAGCGTGGGCCAGGAGTACTGCTCAGAGGAGTTTAGCTGTGCTGGCTCCTCGTAGATGTACTTGCCAGGTGGTTTATTGAATGGCCCATGCTGGTAATTGTATTGGTGCCCCCAATCCCTAGGCAGGCTGTGAGAACAGCTGAGAAGATTAGATAATTCATCTTCTGATCCTGGGGAAGGGCAGACAAAGCTTAGTGTCTTGTTTTTAACTTCTGGTAGGTAAGTTTTAGATTGATTTATGTGATACTATTGAGGGGTAATTTTACTCAATGATAGCACAAACTATCATCAAGTGAATTGGCTTTATTATATACTATTGTCCTTGTGGGGCATGAATAGAGTAAAACACTGGACAGGGAACCCCAAACACTTAGTGTTGTCTGGAATTCCCTTTTGGGAGGGGAATTGGAAGTGATGTGCAGGCAATGAATGATTACTTCTGGGCTTACATTGGTTTGGTGTATCATTGGATGCTTTCATGCATCCAATTTTGACTTCTGCAGTTAATGCAGGAATGGGTGGATTGAGCAGCTTGTCAGCCCCTCCCAAATTTGGTAGATTCCAAATTTGGGCAGAAGTTCTCCCTCCATTTGGGTTTGGGGAAATTGCCTTTTTGGGTTTCCCCATTTGTCAATTTCCCCATCTGGCAGGCAGAAAGGCAGGCAGGCAACAGGCGCGCGCGGTCAAGCCGCCAGGCCCAGCGTGCGGCCTGCGGACAGCTGGCAGCCGGCCGCGCGGCCAGGGTATAAAACCTGTTAGATTTAAAATCACAATTTTTAAATTTTGTTTTATCAACCCGGCTTTTTGCGGCAGTTCCCCCTTATTGGGGAAACTGCTGCAATTTTTTATTTTGTTTATTGAGTCCAATTGTAAACAAAATATCATCCTGAACCAAGGTGTTGTCAGGAATATTCCTGACAGGCCTACATAAGAGCAAACTCTTCCAGTATCTTCCCAATTACCAGGTGAGCGTCTTCACCATACACTTGTACTTCAGCAGGCGCTAGCCCTTCTGTAGGCCGATACCAATCCTACAACAATCTATTAAATTCTCCTCCAATAAACTCCCTTCCTCTATCTGTCATTTCAAGATGCCTAGTCATCTTTTCCTAATCCTCTTGGGCAGACTTACTAGAGGCAAATCTTCTACAACCTTGGCAATAGGATTCCTCCTCCCCTGGGCTAGGGTAGAAGATGTGGGGCAATTTACTCATAGAGCTTATACCCTAATATCACGGGAAATTTGGGTAGGGGTTGTAATAGGCTTTTTATTCACGGTCAGAAGAAAGATCCCCTTAAAAACCTTCTGATATAAGGCCTTTGTATAGGAAACAATGAGTGTTTGTGCCAATACTTGGAGTTCTTTAACAATCTCTTGGACTCTTTGTACTTGGTCTTTGTCTTCTGCCCCTTTGTCTTGGGCTCCTGTACTTCAGTTTTGTGCTCCTGCACCTTGGTCTTGGGCTCCTGTGCTTTGGTCTTGGGCTTCTGAGGTCTTTTCCAGCTCAGGCTTCCTTCTCTTGGTCTCTGGCTCCTTCTGTAGCTCCTGTGGCCTTTGTAATCCACTTGATTCAGTCCCTGAAGAGTCTCAGATAGCTCTCCCTTTTATAGCCCCTTATTTCAGACCAAAAACCTCTCTTAGAACTCTGGTTTTCAAAAGCTTAAACTATCCAGTTTTTCTCTTTATATAATATATTAAACTTTGAAACTCACTTCAGCCAATGAAAGCCCTGAATTTTCTGCTTCTGCTCCTCATTTTTAGGCTTTAACTCTTAAGTTAAAGCCCTTAAAACATTGGTCAAATAGACTCCGGCTTGCAGCCAATCATACTCCTTGATTCAACGGTTTTGCCAAACAGTTTCTCCAGATGGCTTGCTCTTGACCCTGGTTTGAACTCTATGCAGTCTTGCTCTGGGTAAACAACTGCTCCGCGTTTTGAACGGTTTTGCTGTGATTCCTGTCACGTTTCTCTGGCAAAACTCAAGCGCTTCTGTATATGTTTTACTTAAGCAAATTTTGTCCCTTCAATTTTTCAACGTTTTTCCGTGTTTCACCGTGTTTTCCTTAACGTTTTGCAACTTTGAACCCACTCGCTGCTCGCCCTTTTGCCTCTCCTAGTTGTTCTCAGCAAAATTTGCCCTTTTGCCCTTCCAGTTTCTCCGTCCTGTTTCTGGCTTCTTTCTTACTCCTTTCTGGTCCACTTTCCTCTTAATAAATTTACAGTTTTAACACCCTTAACCCATTTTCCCTCTTTTTTCTTTCTGAACATATAGTAGTTCATTATTTTTAACATATTTAGGCAGAATTTAAGTATTATTTAACTGCTTCTTTCTATTTATATTTCTTCTTTAAAGACACCAAAATCAACTTTCCCAGCCTCTGCATCTAGTCTAGCTAGTCCTTCCAAGTCACCTCCTGGTCCTGAACTCACATCTTCTAGTTCTTTCATCAGTTTTTCAGCTAATCAGCCCATCTTAGTGCACCAAAAAGCTCCTCTCCAGCCTTTATCTTTGCTAAGAACCTCCTTGGTTCCACCTGCACAATGAACCTGTATAGTTCCAAACTTCAATATGAACCAGAAGTCCTTCAACTAGCCTTCTCTGTGATCAAACAGTTCCTCTCACTAGTCTTCTCTGCTGATTCCAGGAACCACTTTGGTTCTTTATCTCAGTCCCTGTTACCAGAACTTGTAGACCCAGGCATGAGTCTACATTGAACTGGCGTTTGACTGGGCCCTCGCAAGTGGCATTCCACTTAGGCCATCCAACCATAGATCCTTAAAGCCTATGTTGTTGTTTTTACTCACCCAGGTGATTAAGTCTGGGCTTTCAGTTGCAGAGTAATCAGCTCTACTTCCCAGAGGCACAACCACACCAAGTTCTGCAGCTTGCTTCCCCAAGCAAACTGCCTTGATGACACCTCTGAGCAAATTCATGCCCTCCAATGCTCACTTTTGGTTCCCCCCAAAGTTTCCATGGGGACATAAACAAGGACACCCTAACAGTCCTTTAGGTAGGTTGCTTTCTCACAGAACTCCTGCAAGTGTATCAGGGTACATAGAGCCCTCAGAGCTCCTCCCCTTCTTGGTAGCCCACACTACCCGCCAGGGGTCCCAAAACCTTCTCCACCTCTAACAGACAAAGTTTCCTGCTAGCTATCTCATTCTTCACCCTTTTGCAGCCACAGTTCCCTGATAGGTGAAGAACTCTAGCCCACAGCAGCCAATATCTTCTTTGGGGTGGAGGCACCATCTGCCTCTAGTAATTTCTACATCTACTAGCTAGGCCTTACTGTCCCTAGTAGCCATCATTCCCCACTAGGCCTCTATCTGTAATCAACCAATCAACACCTTGTCAATCTGGAGCATAGCATCTTTATTTGAAGCCAAATCAACCCTTGCCTGCAAAACCTCCTACATGTGGATCATCACACTGATGCTATAAGATAATTGACTCTTGCTTCTTCAAGCATAGCTAAAAATATATTTAGGTGACTGTCATTGCCGGCGGCGGTCATATACCAAGGTGCTGAAGGAGAGCTCAAGCCATCAGGATAATGTGTCACAAGAACCCAATAGAGGAAAGGCAAAGAGCAGGTTAGGTATAGAAAACTTGCAGCTAAGGGCACTAGGCACCAAAGTTGGGACAACAACTTTGGCCAGACTGAGAATGGTCAGAATAATCATCCTAGATCTACTGTGATTGTAGGGCTGTGAAAGGGGTGGAGCAGGGGAGTCATAGGGAATACCAGCTATTTCAGGATCTGGACCTGGCTGGTAGTTCATAGGTGTGGGTCTAGGGTGGCACTCTATTCTACTAGTCTGACTTCTGCTCAAGTGGTGTATAAATTGAAATCCCAATAAATCAAACAAAACTGAGAGATTTGTTCACTTTATTTGACGTTGTCTGCACTTGATTTAAGTGTGAGGAAGTGGGGTTTATACCATTCATCTGGTCCACCTTGGAATACACTACTTTCTAATTTTTGAGAGCTTTTGGTGTCCCAACTCTTGGGTAATGGCTTCTGGGAAGTAATGGGGAGCAGCTTGGGAAGTGAGAATTGGGATCTGAGTGACTTGGTCTGGGCAGTGGAATTTGGTTGGTGGCTGGCAGATAATTGGCTGGTTCCATTAGTCTGGGATTTCACTTGATTGGGGCAAAAAGCTGGGACAGTGCTTTTTGATTCTTCAGGATTGGGTTCATTATCTGGTGATTGGTGGTTAAATTTAGCTTGGTCACAACCTGCAGGTATCTCTGAACCTTGCAGTTTAACTGAGGTGCTATGGGCAGCCAATTTATTGGCTGCAAGGTTATTAATTAGCACATCAATGCAATTTTCAGCAGTGGGAACAAGAGCAGAATGAACCAGAAATTTTGAAGATCTGCTGGTTGAATTCTGAAGCAGATCTGTTTGATAATAGATCTGCTGCAAAACCTAGCAGATCTGATCCAAAGTGGCATTGGACGCACCCAGCCTAATTATAGCATTAGGACTAGGTACCCCAATGCTGTTGGGAGCGCAAGCTCCCCTGGGCCAGTATTAATACTTTCCCCAGGCCAGGTCCCATCCAGGAGACAGTTTGAACTGCCCAAGTAGGCCAGGGCAGTTCAAATCGCCTCACATCTGCCCTGGTGGGTGGTTGGGGGTTTGAATCTCCTGCAGGCTTTTGCAGCCGCCTGCGCTTTTGCTTGGCGGCCTGGTGTGGGGGTTTGAACCCCTACTGGGCGCTGTAAAGCGGGCCCTTACAGTAGCATTATCAATATTTAAGAATACTAGGTACATATATCAATCTAATGTAGAGCTTACAGAATTTCACAACCAAATGCTTATTGGCTGTTAAAAGATACCATGAATAAGAGCTCAGACAAACCTAAATCATAATCATGGTGTGGTGCTTTACTTTTCACACCTGTTGAGATAGACAAATCAAGCTCAGTTATGAGCCAAATTAAGTTGCACATGGAAAAATATAACATTAAGCACAAGCTTGATATATATTAACAGGTATATAGATGTTAATAAGTAAGTAAAAGCAAATCAATAACATTTATATGGGGACACAACACATTAAAGCCACATGGTAAGATCAGGTCCTTGGGATACAAGAAAGTATACTCACACTTAACTAAATTGCTAATATATTTACTATATTTTGAGCAGAGTGCACATAAGTTAGGCCCTAAAATGAAAAGCCGTATATATAAAAAGGACAACATCACAGCAAATCTAAAGTACATAAATTCAAATCACAAATAATAATGTAAATCATAGTATCTGTGGTAGTTAGTCCAACTTAATAAATATACCCAAAAACAAATATTGTATATTTTAAGGAACTTACTTTTTTACAATCAAAAATCAATTGAAGGTAAGCATTTTATTGATTATGAGATTTTTTTCCTTTTTTAAGCACTTTCTAACCTTCTTGTTTCTTTGATGCAAAGTAAAGCCAAAATACTGCTGTTATCAGCCCAGAAACGCTTCTGGAATATATCAAATCATCTATAATCAAGATAATTGTTCCTGATAAAGATTCAGATATTAAAATAAATATGAGACTGCCTCTGGACAGCTGAAAACACAGTAGATTAAAATTCAGATAATCAGGGGTTCAAAAACAGTGCATCTAAAAACTTGAATAAAGAATTACTTATTAGCAAATAAGAAGTTGCAGATAAGGATTTTCATCAATCTGGAGTTCTTAAATTCCTCAAAGAAGAAGAAGAAAATCATTGTGAAATTATTTTAGAGCATCTTTTTGATAGATTATGACCATGATCTAATCTCCTAAACAAACAAAGAAAAAATAATGAACTTTAAACCTGCATGTCTAAAATAACCAGGTGAATCTGGAAGAGCTCCAATCAAATTAAATCACAAATGAGCTTCATACCACTCCATCAAATACTAAGCACCAAGCTATGCCTATCTCAGAATGTCAAGAAATCATTTCTGGTTCACAAAACTAGAGACAAATTATTACTTTTATAAGATGCAGTTAACTGCTTGTCTTGATGCAGAAATTTATTTAACCAAACCTAAATTCTCAGATGATAAAGGTTTATACCACTTTTCCTCACTCTCTACATTAGAAATTTACATCACTAAGAGCACCTTACTCCAACAAGTTCTTGATTAAATTTTTTCAGCTATATTTAAAAAATTGATAACTTTATAGTCAAAAGATAGTAAGAATATTAATTAGTTACCATGAAGCTATCCATTTTCTTATTTCTAATTGTCCTTGGCTCTTTTTATTATGTACTAATGCAGCTTTAGAGGGGTTTAGCCCATATCTTCTATCTCAGGGATCTCTAATTTAATTATCATAGTAAAAGTAAGCCCCACAACTCCTGCATGATCCATTTGGAAAATCTTGCAGAATACCTCTAATAATTTGAAAAATACTCTTTGGTATCCTCCAGTATGTAAAGCCTTATAATATGCCTCCAGCCATTTTTCTTCCTTGGTGAAAAGATTTTGACTTTAGATGCCCTTGTTGAATCTAATTATTATTGTAATACATTTTGATACTTTTATAATTAATTTCATCTTTTTTCTTTTCTTGACTTAATTTGCTGCAACTTAGGTTACTCCCTCACCCGCTAATGTGTCTTCTAATATACAGGAAGCGTTTGAAAAGATGCCTCATAATGTAAATAACAGTATGGAGGATCATATGACTAATGTCAAATTGCAGGCATTATTTTCTGAATGGAAGCAATGCCAATTCAACACACTGATTCCTTGCTTAACATATTATCAGCCAAAACCAAATACTGACCTACCACAACCAACTTCCTGATGGACCTGTGGCTCTTTAATATAGTATATCAATTATGTTATTACCCAAATAAACATGATATTATTCTTATTCTTGTCTTTTTATTGGACTTTTGGCTTTTCAATCTAAATACTATTTTATTATTGGTCCAGTTACAAAAATAATTAACAAACAGCTATATAAACAACACATTCATGGCACTGGGTCACAATATAGCAAATTTTACAGCATTTACAGTTGCTTCATCTTGGGAAGAGAATCCCCCAAGAAGCATATCAACTAATAAATAGTCAGTGGTGCTCTTATCAGACATCAATGGTGTACAAGGATCAAACCTTTCAAGTACTAAATAGAAGATCACTTGGATAAGCCCAATGACTGCCATAACATATGTGAACTTAATTTGTCTCTCTGTGATACTATATAACTCTCTATCTTCACATCATATAAAGTATCATATTTTTCTTAATTTTCCTCTTTACTTGTTTTATATGATTTTAAGATATATATTTTTAGCATTTAGGATAGGTAGAAAGGGGTTTCTGAGAGAGTTGGCCATACAGCTCTTTCTTTTTTCTTTTTCTGAGAATTTATTTAGAGATTGGTTGGTAATCAAACCTATTGCTACTGCAAATGTTACCACTGAACTAGTTATAGCTTAGTAATGTGTTAAAAAGCAACAGTCTAAGATAAGAACAGAAAAAAGTTTATAATGAGATGATGTTTATTAGAAAATAACATAAAGTTCTTATACTGTGATAAATAGCCATCAGGCAACTAAGGGGGTGAAACAGTGGAAATAATTCAAATAAGGTTTTATGTGTTTTAAATAAGTTATCACATGACCTTTGTTGTAATTAGGGCTTTTACTTATGACAGAGTATGAGTAATCTTTATAAAATACAAATTGTGAGAAAGAGGATGTTAGATCTACCATGAGATAGCTCATTGAGGGCCCCTGTATGTTGTAAGATATGTTAGCTAGCAAGATGTTGATCTCAGTTGCAAAAAGTTATATCCAGTTGTCAAAACAGCAGGCTCAACCCGCCAACAAGGTTTCAAGTAAGAGAGTTTGTGACCTGCAACCTAATTATCCAGTCACTCAAAGCCAGACTAGGAAGTCAACTCTAATTGCCAAATCCAGCAATATGAACAAAGGATGATCCCTTACAATGGATACCTTGTTTTAGCGCTTGACTCATCACCAGGATCAAGCCACCCCTTTCACCATCCCACTGTGTGATCAACACAATCATGTTTCTGTTATCCATGACTCACATTAACTATATAATCATTATCTCTCAATAAAGAATATTATCTAGTTTCTAATTATTTTCCCCTTGTAACTCTGCTAAAACAGCACAGTTACAACATTGGTAGCAGAAGTAGGTTTCTCATCCTACTTTATTCCCCAAAATTCTGCCTGTTGCCTGTACTTGCTGCAGCCAACAAATCCTTGATAGAATCATGTCTGGCCTCCTGCTAGACTGGAATCCATACAACCCTGGTGCCAAGATACCTGATGGTTTTGTCCTGTACCAGAACACGGTGATCCCAATGCCCGCCTTCAACGCCATGTCTGCACAAAAGTTTTTTCAGACGGCCACCACCATTCCACAACCAACTGACAAAAGCACTATGCCTGCCTACGTAGCCCAAAGACTCCAAAGTGCTGCCTTGGAACATTTTTCTGGGGCCAAAAACAACAACACTGCCGCATGGATCCAGTCCGCCCAGAGCAAGCTGGCCCAGATGGAATGCCTGCAGCAATTTTGGATTGCAGAAATCTCCATCCAACTGACCCATGACACTGGCACCTGGTGCAACAAGTGGCACAAAGAGCACACTGACAAGAACTGGGACACCTTTAAACAGGACTGCTTGGCAAGATTTGTGCTTAAGGATACAGCACTCATGATCATACGTCAAGTAAAGAACTTAACCCAGATGGGCACCGTGAAGGAACTCACCCGCGCCTACAAGGAACTCCGTCTCTGTGCCCCATCCAATATGGCCTTTGACACCCCAGCAACACACCTCATGTACTACGACGCCCTCAAGTCGCACATGATGAGACATGTGAACCTGGACCAGGTTACCAACCTGCAAAGCCTGTACCGTGAAGCAGAAAAAGCGGAACAAACATCCAACGCTCTACACAAGGCACAGACAGGAAAACAAGAAAGACCCAAAAACTCTCACACAGGCAGGCACTCCACTCAATCACCCCCTGGAAACAACAGGAACAACGCAAACCATAAACCTGCAGGTTCAAATGGACATGGAAGTGGGAATAATGGCCAGTCAAATTGTACACACTTCTGTGTCACTGCCACACAGGGCAACCAAGACAAGGTAAAAGCCTGGGGAGAGCATTAAGCAAGCCAAGCTCTCCCCGCACAACTACTGACTAGCCCAATGATGAGTACCAACCTGAGGACGTGGACCAATGCCCAATGATCCAAGTACCCTCAGAGGATCCAGTACTGTACACCATTGTCAGACATCCCAATAAACTGATGTCCTATCCTTTCTGTTTTTGCAGTTACACAGGCTCAGCACTTCTAGACTTGGGCGCAGATCAAACCCTAGTCAACAGCAGCTTTGTGGATAAGTTCAAGTTAGCCAATAATCCTTTGCAGATTAAAAACATGGTTTTGGCTGATAAACATCACATTGCCATAACAAGGGAAGCCGCCCCCTTCTCTGTCATGCTTGAGAACCTGCATTTCACCATCCAAGGCCCCAGTATTGACTTTCCAAATTTTTACATTGTACTGGGTTTGGATTGGTTGCAAAAGAACAACCCTCACATAGAATGGGCGACCTTGGTATTGATCATCAAACGTAAAGGTGTCAACCACCATATCTACCCTGACTCAGTGGATCAGCTCCTATGTGACCATGTCTTTGTGCGCATTACAGAGACCCTGGACAAAAAATAAAACCTGAAGACAATTGACTGGGACTCCTGCCAGTACAAGATCATACACTCCAAAGAACACCAAGATACCTTCACGCCTCAGGATTGCAAAATTGTGGCCCACCATCCAGAAATCTTCAAGGAGGCTTTACCTGGGTTACTCCCAGAAAAACATATCCAAAATTCCATTCAACTCAAAGAAGCTGTACCCAAAGCACTACCTATCTACTGTCTGACTCCAAATAAAGACAACACCCTACGTGCTTAACTCAAGGAAGCATTGGAGAAAGGACTTATCTGCCCTTCACAATCTCCCTTTGGGGCTGCTGTATTCTTTGTGGCCAAGAAGGATGGTACCCTGTGTCTAGTCACAGACTACTGAGCCCTAAAAAAAGTTACCATCAAGAATTGTTACCCACTACCACTTATTGATGACCTCTTTGATGCCTTGGGTGGAGCCACAGTATTCTCCAAGATTGACCTAACTGCAGGCTACAATCAGATCCGTATTAAGGAGAAAGACATTTCCAAAACAGCCTTCTGTACTAAATACAGCTTGTACAAGTGTGTGGTACTCAATTTTGGTATGACAAACACTCCCTCGACCTTTGTGATCTTCATGAACAAGGTGTTTGCCCCTCACATAGACAAGCATGCCCTAGTCTACCTGGACAACATTATTGTCTATAGTCTCTTAGTAGAGCAGCACCACAAGGACTTAGAGGCAGTCTTTGCTATCCTGGCACAACACAAGCTGCTTTCCAAACCCTCCAAATGCCAGTTTTTTGCAAGCAACTGCCTTTCCTAGGACACATAGTCTCAAAAGACGGCATCAAACCCAACAGTCAAAAGATACAGGCCATCTGCAAGATGCCACCACCCAAGGACAAGTCAGAACTCCGCACATTCCTGGGAATGGTGGCCTATGTATGCCGCTTCATACCTGACTGTGGCGTCTTGATGGCCCCCTTATACACCATAACTGGCACCAAATCCAAGTTTGTGTGGACCCCCCAACATGACCTCTGTTTTAGACGCCTCAAAGAGAAACTCACAACAGCATCTATCCTGCAATACCCCAAGCATGATGGGGAATACTAAATGAAAACCGACACCTCAGACACATCCATTGGGGGAGTACTACAAATCAAAAATAATGATGGTGACTTCCTGACCATAGCCTATGAATCACAAAAGTTGACAGATGGCAAGTGTCAATATCCTATCCATGACAAATAACTGTTGGCCATTGTACACTTCCTAGTCAAATAGCGCTGTTATCTAGAGCAACAAGAAGAATTCACAGCACTGACCAGCCACAAGTTGCTCATATACTTCAAAACTCAAGAAAATTTATCCTGCCGTCAAGCCTGCTGGATGGAACTCTTAGAGAGATTCAATATGCTCATACAATACAAACCTGGTCCAGAACTTGCCATGGCGGACACCCTCTCATGCCTGTATGCCCGCACCACGAGGGAAGAAAATGGGCTCAACCCAGACTGGCCCCTCTTGATACTTCAAACAAAGGACAAAGGCTTTCCCCTGGAATAACCAACATGACAAAAGAAACAGTCATTAAGAACAAAAATCTATTCACTGACATGTATGAAACCTTGCACCAAAAAATGTCTGACAAAACTATAATCCCTTACGCCCCCACACACCAGCAAGTGGGAACCATCCTACGTTACCATAGAGATCTAGGACACACCAAGAGTTGCAACCTATATGATTTTCTTAAAAACAAGGCCTGGTGGCCAACCCTGTATTGTGACGTTCAAGAAGTCCTAGACCAATGTGAAGTATGCGAGAAATTTGCAAAAAGCAAAACCTCACCAAAATCAGTACTACCCATCTGCACGCAACTACCCTTCAAGGTGTGGGCCCTAGACATTGTCGGCCCCATGCCAGGAAAACACAATGATGAGAAATACAATATCACCACAATAGAATTTGCTACACAATGGCCAGTAGCCCAAACAGTAAAGACACACACTGGCAATGACATGTGGCAGTTCATAGAAAGAGAAATAATCAGCAAGTTTGGAAAGCCAGAACTTTTGATAACAGACAAAGTCAAAGAATTGACATCTGAAGACACCAATGTATACCTCACTAATAATGGGGTCAAACACACCATGACAACACAAGACCCATCCACAGGCTAATGGACATGTAGAGCGGCTAAATGACAGCCTTGACCAAGCTCACTGCCAGGAGACCTGAAGACTGGTATAAGCAGCTATCAACTGCACTACTTGTGTGCCAAACTCGGGTAAACAGATCCACTGAAAAAAGCCCTTTTGAATTGGTATACAGTACACAGCCCAATATCATTCAAGCATTGTCAGGACCCAAGCTGGAAATTCCAAGCAAAGCTCTTCTTGCTCAGATTCCCAGGTCATAGAGGCCAACAGTGATCAAGCAAAAAAAGGAAAAAAGCGTCTGAAAAAAACATTCATCCCCATCCAAGACAGACATGAAGTTGATGACAAAGTTTGGGTCATGAACATTGACAAAAGCAAACTACAACCCAAAAAAGTAGGCCCAGCAATCATCTTAAAGGTAAACAAAAATAACACTTATCTCATGCAAGGACTCAGAAAGCGCAAATAAGACAAAATTCTCCACCATGACCCTCTGAGACCCTGCAAAGAAAGACAAAAACAATGTGAGACTGCTCTACCCACCACAGAACAAAAGCTAGTCCAATATGACGCCCAGGCTTCTGACAACCTCCCTGACAATCTACCCCCAGAGAAGGCCAACCTTCAGTCAGGGGGGTGTCAAAACAGCATAATTAACCCGCCAACAAGGTTTTGAGTAAGCAGGTTTGTGACCTGCAACCCAATTATCTGGCCACTTGAAGCCAGACTAAGAAGTCAACTCAAATTGCCAAATCCAACAACATGAATAAATGCTAATCCCTTATGATAAATCCCTTGTTTTGATGCTTTACTCATTACCAGGATTAAGCCACCCCTTTCATCATCTCACTGTGTGATCAACACTATCATGTTTATGTTATTCATGACTCACACTAACTATATAATCATTATCTCTCAATAAATAATATTATCTAATTTATAAATATTTTCCCCTTGTAACTCTGCTAAAACAGCACAGTTACAAGACTGTGATAAATAGCCATCAGGCAACTAATGGGGTGAAACAGTGACAATAGTTCAAATAAGGTTTGGCTGTGTTTTAAATAAGTTATCACAAGACCTTTATTGTAATTAGGGTTTTTACTTATAACAGAGTATGAGTATTCTTTATGAAATACAAACTGAGAGAAAGAGAATGTTAGATCTACCATGAGATAGCTCATTGAGGGCCCCTGTATGTTGTAAGATATGTTAGCTAGCAAGATGTTGATCTCAGTTGCAAAAAGTTCTATCCAGTAGTTGTTTCAGATTGGATGTATTAAGTTAGGCAGCTCAGCACTGGGATAGTATCTGATATGACTTCTATTTTGGTTCTGTGCGCTGTGGATTTGATTTTCTATTGCTATGATTTTCACTCGTGGGGTTTTACGTTATAGTGCACGGCTTTTGTACGCCTGCATAAAATATAATAAACATAATATAAATTGGATATGTGTGAGTTGATTGGTTAGCATTGATGGATGCTGATTCTACTATTTGCCTTTGGTGTGTTGTTTTTTTAAATATAAATGCTGTACATTTGATTGGATTTACTCATTGAATCCTAAATCTCTGTTAATTTGTATCAAACCATGTGTTTAATGATATATTGTTTTCTATGGGCAACTTTAATGTCCTTCAATCTGAGTTTGATTTATTCATCTCAGCAGCTTTAAAAAGTATAGTACCTTAGAAACACTGACTATATGTTGACATGTGGTAGCCACCAATCGAGTGGTAAATATGTTTGGTGTTAAAGCTGATACCTCAATTTGGTAGATCTACCATCTCAAAAAGCTTGAAATGGTAGGGTTAGATACAGAGGCTTTGGTAGGCCTATGCAAACTGAAACATTAATAGTATGGTACACTGACATCCCCAATTTCTCAGATTAAATAAGAAATTTCCTGTCTAATGGTTTGAGATGAGATCAAATTCCTAGATTGTAAAGGAGGGTGGTTTGACTCTAATTTATCCCCTTGTGAGGTAGCTGTTCAATCTTTACCATTATGATCTCATAAGAGAGAAATGATTACAGGGAGGCTGGTTTAAATATAAACCATCGCATGATGTCACGTGAGATCAAAGACGAGAAATCAAAGCTGATAGCTGCAAATTATTGTTTTTAAAGCTTCTGGAAGCTGCACACGATACAAATTGAGGGTTGCCATGGGTTTGCTAAACCAAAATGTTTCTTTGAAGCAAGCGTTTAAAAAATTACTAAAGCAGCTTTGGATTGCCAATAAATATTGAAATATAGTCTAAGTTTAACCTGTCTATTAAGGAAACGATGTTTAATGGCTGGTTAGCAGCACCCATGGTAGGTTGTACAATGGTTACCTTTAGTAGCAGGAGAGGGATCTTCATCACTGCTAGAGATGAAGGGGTTCTCGCTACAGTCCTCCTCCATGATTTCAAAGATGGATTTGCTGGGGCGGTCGCATGTGATATCCTGGGCCATGGCTCCGCCTCGCATCGAGCTCTTGGCATTTATGGCGTTGCAAGCGGTGATGATATCACGGATGAGGCGGTCAATCATCTCCTCCGAGATCCCCTCCTTGATGACGATCCGCAGGATACGATTCTCTTCACATCCCATGGGCAGGCTGTAAGCCGGGATGAGCCAACCTTTGGTCCGGACTAGGCCGGAAATGTCGGCAACGTCAATACCGGGGCATAGGCTGCGGAAGCGATCCGATGTAGTGAATGCTACTAGAGGCAGGCCTTTGTTGACATATTTAAGACCCAAGTCTTTTTCCACCAGAGTTCCAGGACCGTAAAACCCCTTGGGGCGATGTATGTCAGACAGAACATCAAACATTCCACTCTGTTCCAGGGCGCGAGAGAGATAGCGCGCATTCGACAAGCAGGAGTCCATGACGTAGGAATAGCCCTTGTGGCCCAGCCTCAGGAAGTTGTAGTACTGGGCTATAATGTGGGTTGATGGTCGTGAGAAGCTGAGTGAAAACGAGTACTCGGTTACCCCGAGATAGTGCATTTCAAACACAAGATCCTTGTGTAACAAATCCTGGTTCTTCCACATGACCCATCCCAAGCCAGCATATACAAGGCCAAACTTGTGTCCACTTGTATTGATGCTGACAACGCGGGGAACATCAAAGCTCCATTTAAGGTTGGGTGTAGCGAAGGGCGCAACAAAGCCGCCCGAGGCGGCATCGACATGGATGGGAATGTCTAGTCCGGTCTCCTTTTGTAGTTTGTCAAGTGCCTTGGACAGGGCTTCTACGTCCTCGTAATGGCCGGTATAAGTAGAGCCAAGGATGGAGTATACACCAATTGTATTCTCGTCACAGTGCTTGACGCAATCTTCTGGGCTCATGACGTAGTTGCATTCCTTCCTAACAGGGACAATGCGTGTCTCTACATCAAAGTATCTGGCAAACTTCTCAACGCAGCAATGGGCGTTGCTCCCAAGGACTACGTTGGGGCGCGAGAAGTCTTTCCCGGCAAGCTTACGCTTATCACGCCACAGCCATTTCATGGCCAGACCCCCCAAAATCACCCCCTCGGAGGACCCGCTGACCACGGTGCCAATGGCATGGTGGCCTTCGGGCACATTCCAAAGATGAGCCATCATGGATATGCATCGTTCGTGGATAATCATGCTGGACGGGAACCCATCGGCATCAACAAAGTTCTTGTTCATGTTCTCTTTGACCAATGCCTCCGCTTCAGGCTCCATCCAAAGCGTAAGGAAGGTGGCGCAGTTAAGCTCCGACCGCCCATCCAAGTTGAGCTCATCGTGAACCAGGCGATAGGCTGCCTTGGCTTCCATCCCCGTTTCAGGGATGATGTACTTGGGCACCTCGTTCTTTTGGTACCGCGAGGAGTACGCGAATGAGTGCATATGGGGGTCATTTGACGACTCCTGTGGCGTGTCCTTGGCCTCTTGCAAGAGAAGGTCGGGATCAATTCTAACTGACAAGGCCATTTCTAAAAGTATAGCAGAGTGCCAAGAGAAATGTTGTTTCAAATGCTTCCCACATCAACCATGCCCCCAGTTCCCCTATCCGATGATCGCCACCATCCAGGGAATCACTTATACCCAGGAGTCGTATAAATGTACTTTATTTAAACTTCAATTGGCTCCTATGGAAGCCTATTTGCGGAGAAGCTTCAAAATCTGTATGCTTGCTGTTTCATACATTAGGCTTTATCGGCTAGTGTATACAATTATTAAGTTGCCGGGCAACGGCTTGAGCAGTCAATTCAACAGGAAACGAATCAAAACCCAAAGCTTCGGTTTGGAATTTAAAGGATGGGATCAAGCCCTTACTAATGACGCGTAAAGTGCATTCAAAATTCTTTCCGTGTCATGGGCCAATCATCCGAGGCTGCTTGGGATTAAAGGGCGAATTAGTAAAGTTCAGGTTTCAGCCCCTTCCCCATCGCCGAAGCCCCGGACATAGCTTAAGGATTAAGTATAGAAGCCGCATGCAGTGGTAAATGACGCTATGCGATGCTACCCCTTAAGACGCAACTCTCGGAATCGATCAGCCATTGCGGATCACCCAGCTTGCACTCCGTGGGCTAATCAGCCATCATGGAATTCGATTCTGACCTCGTCTAGCAATGGTTAAATAATAATCCCTGGTCAGGCAACCCCTTTCCATATTTGACTAAAAACAGATGTTGGAATCGCTGTTAAGTTTCTATTTAAAATAACCCTTGGCTGCTGCTGATAAGATAATCATGAAGCTGAAGTAATGGCCTTTTTGAAGGGACATTTATAGGGCTGCGTTGGATTTGAGATGAGTGGTTCCTTTTTAGAAAATAGAGCTACTAGCTCAAATCCAGAAATGATTTCGAGAAAATCTTCTTTGAGAGAGAGTTTCTCGGAGTCGTTTCCATGCATAGGCTTGGATGGTTCTTTTGGATTTTTTTTCAAATAAAAAAATAAGATTTCAAATTTAATTTTCATCCAAAAATATAGTTTTATTTTAATTATTTATAAATATCTGGCTCATCCGGAAAACAGAAAGCTGTCTGAGGCCTTCTTTTTTTATTGAAACTTTGGATTCCCCCAAGTAGGGGAATTTGTAAAGAAGTAGACAGGGAAGAGAGGATGGGATGATTACAGCAAATGCCATAATCATCCCTTTTTTGGTCTGACACAGCCCTAGACATTTACCTCTAACCAAGCTGCATCCCACTCCATGAGTAGCGGGTCATTGACAGCATAATTAATACAGTAGTTTTAAAAGCTATGGCAACAAGCAAAAAACAATTCAGATTTAAACGGAATTAATTTTAAACAAATTTATATTGATTTACAATAGATTTGGATTCATTTCAATTTTGTTTAAAGCTGAGTTTATTTCGTTTAAATCTGAATTGTTTTTGCTTGTCGCCATAGCTTTTAAAACTACTGTACATGGGTAGGATCATTCCTGTTGCCGCTAGAACTTTTTCCTTATTAACCTTTAAGCTTCACATGGTTATTAATTGCAAATAATTTTTCATTATATTTGTTTTTTAATTTTAAAATTGAATTTAAATTTATTCTTTTGGGTTTTAATTATCTATTTGTCATGTTTATACTTCTGGGAAGTATAATAAACAAAATAAAGGAGAAGATTAAGAAGAGAATGATACTTTATTGGATAAGAATATAGAATATTATATAGTATCATGACAAGCCATATGTCGTCCATGTACATCATGAAAATCATGGGGCTTATCTGAGTAATGTTCCTCTTGAGTCATGAGGCTTAATCAAGTTGTGTTCCATTTAGGACCGGGATTGAGTGATCCTCATCATAGATGATTAACTGATAATAGTGTCACCAGTTTATTGACTTGGCAGTGAACCACTTGGTGAGCCGCTCAGTGATTTACTCAGGACGTTAATTCCCCAAGAGAGAGTAATCAAAGATGTTGCAACATCTCCCCCTGGGGTGCTGGAAGGTGGAGCCTTGTGAATCTTCTTGAGAGTATCTGGTATACAGGCTTGATATTGATCCAGTTTGGTGTTGGGTACAGGGAGCCTTGAATTTTGTTGGGCTGCTCTTGCCTAACACAAACAAAGTCAGTCATGATGCATATGTTTCAGTTCAGTTTGAGCCCCAATCCCTTTGATGAGGTAGGTGTTATTGGGCTTCACTTCCATGAAAATTCCTGGTCCGCGTAACCCTGGGTCTAATTTGTGTTGGTCATGATTGACAACCCAGATCTCGTCTCTCACTTGGAACCTTTCTTGTCGCAATGGGATTGCTTCCCGCTGAACCCTTTGTTATTCCATCACTTTTTGGTCCTTTCTGGCTTGTAGTACTTTTGGGTCATTACTGTCTGGTATCTTCTTTGGAAGTGGCAGTCATGGTCCCGTGGTTGTACTGACAAGTGAGGGTTTCTGACCATAGACAAGTTCATAGGGCTTTTGCCTGTATTGCAGTTGACTTGTGTTCTGCAGACCATAAGGGCGGTTGGTAGCATGTCAACCCAGGTTTTTGGATTATTGGCAGACAACTTACTGTGGGCTTTCACTAGAGAGCCGTTTAGTCATTCTACACGTCTATTTGCTTGTGAGTGATATGGGCTGGCTGTGACGTGTTTTATTATGGTTTTGGCAAGATAGATGTTGGTGTTAATAGCCTTGAGTTCAGTGCCTTTATCTGTGATTAAGAGGTCAGGCTTCCCAAACTTTGCTATGATTTTCTTGCCAATGAATTGTCTCACGTCATTGTCTTTGTGCTCTTTTGTGGCTTGTGCTACAGGCCATCTGGTTGCATAGTCAATGGCTGTGATGATGTACTTATTGCCTTTGCTTTCACCAGGCATAGGTCCCACAATATCCAACAATCATACCTTGAAGGGTTGTGTGATGGATACAGTTACTACTGAATTGGGTAGAACTTTGGTTTGTGTGTACTTCTCACAGACCTCGCATTGTTCCAGTGCCTCTCTGATATCATCTAGCATGTTGGGCCACCAGTAGCAAGTCTTGAGATATTCATGCAAGTTTCTGCTATGGGTGTGTCCCAAGTCTCTGTGGTATTAGAGAACTGTGCCAATATTTTGTGTTGACAGGACGTAGGGTACAGTGTCACCATTTGGAAGGATTTGGTGAAGGGTACCATATACATTTTTAGCCAGATGTTTGTTCTTGAGAACTTTCTCTTGGATGCCCATTGGTGTGGCAGGTGGGAACCCTTCCTGGAGATTTCCCATGATTAGCATGGGCCAGTTGGGGTCCCCATCAGCGCATAGAGAGTGTTTACTATATAGCCTTGATAGGGCATCTGCAGTAAGCATTTCCTTGCCTGGCTTGTATTTGATTTTCATGGGGTATCTCTGTATGAGACTCATCCATTTGGCTTGTCTTCTTGACAGATGTTGTTGTGTTTTGAAGAATATCAACAACTTGTGATCAGTGAGTACTTTGAACGTCTGGGCTCCTTCCAGATAGCATCACCATTTCATGAGGTAGTGTATGATGACAACCAATTCCTTATCATGTATAAGTTATCTTTTTTTGCCATCTGATAGCTTCCTTGATTCATATGCCACAGGGAGGAAGTTCTTTTGGGCTATTTGGATACGGAGGACTCCTCTTATGGCATAATCAGAGGCGTCAGTTTCTAGCTCATAGATACCCTCACGGTTCAGGTATTGCAGGATGAGGGCGGTAACCATGCACTCTTTCAGTTGGCAGAAATGTTGATCTCATAAAGGTGTCCAGACAAATTTGGTTGTTTTCCCAGTGATGGCTGACAAGGGGGCTGTCAGAGCACCCCAGTCAGGGATGAACCTGTGTATTTAAATTTCTGTGGCCCACCTTTGGCCCTGAATTGGGATGTATTTCCCAGACCATCAAAAAAGTGGCCTGCGTGCAGGCAAAACCCCTCCAAAACCTGGAGGACTTGGCCCACACAGTGGATGAACACTTTGTGTTAGCCTTTCCGGCTGAAGTTCACATTTCTCCTTTGGAGTCCCCTCCAACTGCGGAGAAATTAATTCAGCTAGATTGCTTGTTGTCCTGGTGTCACCCAGTCCTGAAACAACTAGCAGACCAACAGAAAAATGTGGGCCGCATGGAGCCTGTAAGGCCTAACTGGCTGCCCGGGAAATCAGGTATCAAATCCTGCAATCAGTGGTGTCCCAGGTAGCCAATTTCTCCAGCCTGGAAGTCTCTCAGCCTGAAATAATTGGGGTCCGGAGCTCTCCGGTGGAGACGCCAGAGGAAGGAATTAGGGGAAATGTGCACCCTGAGTCCTCGGAAGGCTCCTAGTCAATTAAGGGACTGAGTCTTACATCCGGGCCCGCAGCCTCTATTTTTCTTGGTCTCAAACCAGGAGAAGATTAGCCAGTAGTCTTTAATAGGATCCCCTTTAGATTGCACTCCAATAGCCCCTCTCATAACCCCCCAGTCCTATCACCCCCCCTCTGAATAAAATGGAAGCATGGGCCGTCAGGTCCCTTGCTTACCAATTCTAATTGTTGAATAAACTCCTGACTTTGCAAATCCTTTTGTAGTTTTGAAGTTTGTTAAATAATAAAGGTAATTGTCTCAACTCCTGCTGTTGTCCCTGCCTCCCGCTTTCCCTGGCCCACCTGCCCAACTGCCTGCCCGCCTGTTGTTTTTTGTTGGGAGTTGTTCCAAGAATAATAATTTGGATCATTCCCTGTTATTTACCCGTGCACCTGGTCCGTCTGCCCGTAAGTTTTAGCAAAAAGGACACCCCGCTAAAATCATGTTGTTTCCTTGGTACAAGATGGCTATATGGATACTGGTGCCTATTTCTCTATTGTTCTGGTCCTCCAACCCTGTCTTTTGGAGCAAACTTTCCTTAATTTATTGATCTTCTGAGTTTATTACTGGTCTGTTTGTAAATGTAATTGGACATCACACCCAGGTTCCCACCAACTCAGTATCCAATGGTTGATTCCCTTGGTTGTCTTCTTATCTTGAAGAATTGTTGCCCCCTTTAGAATCCGGTACTACTGAAACTCCTTCTTCTGGCTTGGACAATCCTTCCCCTGAAGCAGTTTCAGCTTCCTTCCTACCCTCCTTGCATCAAATCCCTGAGTCAGATGCAGAGGTCCCTCCCACTTGGGATTACTCTCTGTGGTTACTTACTGGGGCCTTGGTCATGGCTTTGGTTGCATAATTCCCTCCCCTTTCACATCCAGTCTCCTTTGGGAGGCCCCTTTGAGTGGCTATCCCAGTCTTGCACTGGATGGCATCCTGGTGGTTGGTACCACCAGGATGGGAGCCAGACTTTGTTAGTCTAGCCCCCCTCTCTTACAGTGTACATAGGCTACCATTCCAAGAAAAGTGCGGAGTTTGCTCTTGTTCCTTGGAGCTGGCATCTCTGTTATGACGCGTATTTTGTCTGGATTTGGCTTGATACCGTCCTTGCTAATGATATGGCCAAGGAATGGAAGTTCAGTTGAGAAGAACTCACATTTAGACGGTTTGGCAATCAGTTGGTTTTCCTGCAGGGTACAGAGGACTGTGCGGACATCTTCTCAGTGTTGTTGTAGGTTGGGACTGTAAATGATGATGTTGTCCAGGTAGATGATTGCTCTTTTTCCAATGTGTTCCTTGAATACTTCATTCATGAAGTTTGCAAAGATACTGGGAGCGTTTGTCATGCTAAAATTGAGGACAAAACATTCAAAGGACCTGTATTTAGTTTGAAATGTGGTCTTTGGGATGTCTTCAGGTTTCACGTGAATTTGGTAATATCCTGCTGTCAAATCAATTTTTGTGAAGATTTGGGACCCCCTCAGGGCATCAAAAAGGCCATCAATTAGGGGCAGGGGATACCTGTTCTTTATTATGACCTTTTTGAGGGCCCTGTAGTCTGTGACCAGGCAGAGGCCTCCATCTTTCTTTGCTACAAAGAAGACAGCGGCACCAAAGGGTGATTTTGAGAGTCTGATGAGGCTTTTCTTGAGTGCTTTGTCAAAATAAGCTTTCAGAGCGTTGTCTTCTTGTGGTGTGAGGCAGTAGATGGGTTGTGCCTTAGTCACACTACCTTTTAGGTCAATCTCGTGTTGTATACCCCATTCAGGGGGCAACCCGGGTAGTGTTTCTTGGAATACAGAGGGAAATTCACTGACTAGCTGGTCTCTAATTGGGTTCTGTTTGTGTTGAGTTTTTGTGTTTTTAAAGTGTATGATCTCATATGTACATGTGATACAATTGATTTTTCTGATGTCAGTTTCTTTCTCTGTTTCCATGATCTTTACAAATATGTGGTCCCTCATGAGGGTGTCAAGATGTGTCAGGTACGTGTGGTGGTAGACTTCTCCTTGCTGGATAGTGAGGGTGGCACTGTCCCAGTTGATGTGAGGCTTTGTCTTTTGCATCCAATCTAATCCAAGTATGATATTGTATTTAAGGATTGGAATGATGGGGCCGCTAATTGTTGTTTGGACGTCTCCAATTTGGGCCCAGAAAGGTTTTGTCTCATGGGTAACTGGTGTGCTGTGGTTGTCCGCCATGATGACTTTCTTGATGTTACTTTGAATGGTAGGTAACTTCATGAGGTCTGCAAAACTCTTGTTAATGAGTGATTGATTGACTCCAGTGTCAAATAGTGCTGTGCCCTAGTATCTGCAAAAACGGAAAGGATAGGTAAGGAGTTTATTTCCAGTTTGGGCGGCAAACAGTAGGGGATTGCTGGAGGGAACCTGGATCATGGTGATTGAGTCCACGTCCTGTTCTCTGTACAAGTCTTGTGAAGAGGGGGAGGGCAGCTTGCCTAAGCACTCCCCTGAGCTTTTCCCTCCTTGCTGGTATCTTCAGTGCTGGCCTGGTTGGCTTGTGCAGTGTGATTCCCAGTTCAAGGATGGTTATTGTTGGCTTGGTTGTTTTGCTTATTGGGGTGAGGTTCTCTCTTAGCTGCAGGGTTTTCCTTGCGCTTGTTGGTGGCATGTAAATTGTCAGACTTCTGAGTTGTGTTTTTTCCTTCTAGGAATACATCCTCAAGGTTCTTGCAGTGGGTCATGTTGAACTGACGTCTAATGTGTGTGGGAAGGCCATTGTAGAAGTCCAGGTGTGATCCAGGTTCATCAAAGTTGATGGTGTTGGTTGCACAGTCATGTAGTCCTTCATATGCTGCAATGTATTCTTCAATGGTTTCTGTCATTTTGAAGGTTCAAAGCTTGGTCATAATCACCACGTCTGAGTCCTTCATGGAGAACTTTTTGAAGAATGCAACCTTGAACACTTCCCAATTTTCCTTCTGGTCAGGATGTTGGGCTACCCATTTGGTAACAAAACGTGAAGCAGTCCCTGTGACACAGAGGGCAATCCCACTGACCCAGAGACTTTGGGGATACTCCACTTGTTCAAACTTTCTCTCAGTGCTGTTGATCCAAAGAGAAGCGTTCTCACAGTGTAGTCCTGCAAAGGCACCCATCTCAGCAGTATGTAAGCGTTGAAACACAATATTGGGTATCTCAGGTTGCATAGGCGCTGTTGTGGTTGGTGTGGTGGGAAATAGTCTGCGGGCTTTGAGAGTGTTGTACTGGTCAATGGGTACAAGGGTGTTATTATAGATGACAAGGCCTGGGGGAACGTCTTGTCCTACTTCATAATCTCTCCAGCCGTTAGAGAGTGACATTGTTTGGGTTCTTTTCTTGGGAGGAATTTTTCCTTTGAGTTGGGTAGGTATGGATAACCTACCTGTGCAACCACTGCCGCGTTTATACTTCTGGGAAGTATAATAAACAAAATAAAGGGGAAGATTAAGAAGAGAATGATACTTTACTGGATAAGAATATAGAATATTATATAGTATCATGATAAGCCACATGTTGTCCATGTACGTCATGGAGATCATGGGGCTTATCTGAGTAATGTTCCTCTTGAGTCACGAGGCTTAATCAAGTTGTGTTCCATTTAGGACCTGAATTGAGCAATCCCTGTCATAGATGGTTAACTGATAATGGTGCCACCAGTTTATTGACTGGGCAGTGAACCACTCGGTGAGCTGCTTGGTGATTTACTCAGGGTGTTAATTCCCCAAGAGGGAGTAATCAAAGATGTTGTGACACTCTCTAATTTTTAATTCAGTTTAATTTTTTATATTTACTTTTTAATTTCAATTTCTTTTTATTCAATATATTTTTAATTATAATTTTAACTTTTTGTTTTTCTCTATTTTTTCAAGGTTTTGAGGTCTTGAAGATTTATTAAGCTTTTTATCAAGTCAATGTAAAGACATACTATAAATTCAGAACCTAAACATAAAAATGCAGGATTGTCAGACCCTTTGCCAAATTTAGAATCACTTTTGCGGGATGGCCTTTTTTAATTAAATTGAATTCTTTGAGCATTTATTTGAATATTTTAAAATTCAGGAACTCATAGACACTTTGCAAATTTCAAGTTGAACTGCATATTTCCTATGAACAAAATGAATTAACTGGAGTCAGTTTTGAAGCGTTTAAATCCATCAACCATTTTCATTAAGTTTACTATGTTTTTTGGAATTACAGGACTGTCAAATCCAAGAACCAAATTTCAAATCACTTTTGAATGCCACTAATAAACTCAGATATTAATTGTGGGAACTGGAATCCAAATTGAATGTACAGTAAGAAACTAGGACAAATCAACCCAAATCAAGAAGCTCCACTCTGGATAAAATCAAATGGAAAATATAATCTCAACAACCATGTTTAGACATGAGATTAAGTGAAATGTAAAATTTTCTAAACTTGAAATGATGCAATATTCTGCACTCTAAATTGCTAATATAGCAATCACAAAACCATATAATGATATATGAGCTACCCTCCTGATTATGCAGAAATTTTTAAAAGTTTTTTGGCCCCGTCATAACCAGGGGCCATAGAACTTCTTTTCAAGAAAGAAGGAGAGGTGGAAATGATAAACCATAAGTTTACTACACTATGTATTCATGTATTGCTATTAAGGATACTTGATTACAGTAGATTTTAAAAAATTCTAATAATAAAATAAAATAATATATTACAATCTATCTTATCATGTTGTCTTTTCCTTGATGTGTTGATAGTTCATTTGCTGTTGATAATGTGCTTGCATTTAATTGGATAGTTTCACCTCCAGTTGCCTTGGCAATAGAAAATCAAGCTGCCTCTGTGACCACAGCTGGTCTCAGGGAGGCAACCTGATTTTTTATTGCCAAGGCAACTGGAGGTGAAAATATCCAATTAAACACAAGCACATTATCAACAGCAAATGAACTATCAGCACATCAAGGAAAAGACAACATGATAAGATAGATTATAATATATAATTCTATTTTATTATTAGTGTTTTTTAAAATCTACTGTAATCAAGCATCATAATTTTAGCTGCCCTAAAATAGAATAGGGTGATTTTTGAGAATGCATATGATTCCTAAAAAATTAGCACAAATCCAATCTAGATCCTTTAGCATCCTTTTTTGAGATACCCAAAAGTTATATTTATTTTCAATTCACCTCATTTTTTATTTGAAATTTGGTTCTTGGATTTGACAATCCCGCAATTTCAGATTTTTTTAATTTTTAATGATGTCTATGATTTGTTTGACATACAGGAAATCTCAAACTGTACATTAGAATCCTGTATTTCTGAGGTACAACACGCCATTTTGAAAACAGCATCTCAAAAAACGGCATCTCAAATTTAATTTGAGATGGCGTTTTTTGCGTTAGTGATTTTGAATACCAAAAAAATAAAATAAACAATAAAATAGTTAAAATTTACATATAATTTTATAATACAGCATCTCAAATTTACGCCATCTCAATTCTGTCACTTTGAGTCAGATTAATTAAATCTTATTTTGCTAACTTTATTTACATATGAAAACACTTAGTGTGGGGCGTGTTTACGCCATATTGACTTTACATCATTTCAAATTATGCCATCTATCTTAAACTAAAACAAGTTTATACCCAAACTAAAATAAAGCCTGTGGTATAGTGCCAGAAGATGTTCCTATAGTATTAATCTAAGACACTTATAAAAGGAACAACCTAAAAAGACGCCACTATGATAGTCCTTCCAGTGATTGTCATTGCTGGGTAAAAAAATCAGTTTTGTTATATGTAATTTATAACTTTATTATACATGGATACATTGATAAGGGTTTCATTAATAAAATTTTTAATAGTGATTTTAATATAGAAGAGGGTGATTACGCCATTTTGATTTACGTCACTTCAAATTCCACCGAGTTTCACATCACCCAATTGATTCAAGGCGCACAATAGATAGGGGAAAACAAGGGGAAATTACCTATGACGCAAGGCTACGCTATATTGATTCCCCCACCGCAATTCTTGCTTTCCACTTTTCAGAAGTATAGTTTCATGTCAAAACCAACATTAATAAAAAATGTAAGAAAACATATGAAAATTTGTGAATATATATTTTTTATCTCCTCTAAACAACTGGGTACTTTTTAACCCCAATTGTATAAGCTAGTTTTTGAGAAATTCAAGTTTTACTCTTTGGCCTGGTTGAGATAGCTCCACCGTAGATTTCTTAATTTAATATAAAAAACAGTCAAAAACACTATGTTTTTGAGCTACGGCACCTCAATTACGTCACTTCAAAAACGCCATCTTAAGAGCAAGTTTTCAGTCAAAACTCAAAGTTTTGCCTACTTGCGTTACTTATAAAAAAATTATTTTTTCAAAATAAAAAACATTAAAATTTTGATAGTATATATTATTTGATCTCTTCTACAATTCAACGTAAAAAATTGATACTTTTATATTAAAATATTCTTGTTTTTCTCTTTAAAAACAACCCCCAAATTGCTCATATTTTGATACTAATTCACTTTTAGATGCCTCCCAAGTCCATCAACAAAGCTGCGTCCAAGGCCTCCAAGGCCTCAAAGTCCAAGACCACTCCTCCAAAGGCCAAAAAGGCCAAAACTACCCCTAAAAAGCAGCCTGCTAAGGGTAAAGCTCCCCCAAGACCCCTACGCCCTCACCAGAGCCTGAGGAAACAAGCCCAACCCCTCCCCATTCTCCTTTTGTTTACTCCCGTCAGACCCTCAAGAGAAGTTGTTCAACTTTAACCATCACTCTGACCCCACTTCAGAGCCTGAGGATGAAGAAGAGCAGGAGCAGGAGCCTGATGCTCCTGCAGATGAGCCAATTGAGCTCTGGGATCTTAATACCATCCATAATGTATACAACAGAAATGGCACATTTGCTGTGCCCGCCACATACCCTGCCATCTATCTAATTATGACAAAGAAAGGGGGTGCTGGCTTTGTCCACAAGGGCTACAGCTTCAGCCGCAACAACAAGAAGAAGCCCATCTGTCAGCATCACTTCAAATGTGATAACGTTGGCTGTCCATCTAGACTTACCACCTATGGGTTCACTCATTTTAAAGCCCTGACTATTGGGCATGACTGTGCCAAGCCCTTTGATCCACTGTATCAACTGATCTGCTGGTTTCTTTGCCAGGTCATACCAACCACCAAAGACCAAACTGCAACTGAGGTTGTAAATGATGCACTTATTAATCTAAATGATACCCAACTGGCAACTGTTGGTGGTGCCTCAAAACTTCAGAGATATCTCACTGACCAGAGATATGCTCTGAGCACTGAAGGCGTCAGTACTACATCAATTGACCAGTTGATTTTAACTGAAGAGCAAAAGCTTTCACAGCATGAAGAGAGGTTTCTCCTTCACAATGATGGGCAACATGCCCCAGAGAGGATCATCTGGTTTGCTACCTCCCAGGATCTTTGCAACCTTTTAAAATGCAAGACCTGGCTTGCAGATGGAACACTCTCAACCTTCCCAAAGCTCTTTAGCCAGCTTTGGAATATCCATGGGCAGGTTGGCAATCTTGTTCTTCTCCTGGTCTTCTTTTTCCTCCCAAATAAGAAGCAGGAAACTTATGTCCAGGCTCTAACAATATTAAAGGCCAAGTTGGATGAGATCCTTCCAACTATTGAAGAGGAGCCAAAGGAGACTAGAGGGCGCAAGAAAAAGGCCCAGTCAGAGGAAGCCACCACAATCAAGAAAAAGCCCAAAAGCCTTCCATACCATGAATACCTGGTAGTAGATTTTGAGCAGGCTCAGGCCAATGCTTTTATTAGAGTCTTCAAGAGCTCCCCTCAGGGATACTACTTTCACTTTTGGCAGGCACTCTGCCGCCGCCTTCAAAAGTGCTCTGCACTTCATGAGCTGGTCTACACTGAAGGCACAAAGGAAGCAAAGGACGTGTTCAACTGCTTTGCTGCCCTTGCCCTTGTGCAGAAGGAAGAGACAAATGCCTTCTATGAAGCCCTCCTCTGCCATCCCTACATTATTGCCAACCAGGCAGCCTTTGCTCCATTCATAGAGTATTTTGAAACTCAATGGGTTGGAGTGTTTCAAGGAGCACGCCACATCAGAAAGGGTGGTGACTCAATCCAGTGGAACTGCTTTAAGCAGGTAAAGAATGGTCTAATCAAGACCACCTCTTCTCTTGAAGGGTGGCATAGTCAATTTGCCACAAGGGTCCAGGTTCAGAAGCCCAAGTTCAACAAAATCATGGTGCATCTCAAAACTCAGCAGGCCATCTCCGCCTGCCTCTTTAAACAGGCATCAAGACCAAGGATGATCCCCCCAAGCAAACCAAAGCGGTGAAAAATTATACAGAGATTAGCAAGGTGGTCCTTGCCTACTATCCCAAGGATAGCAAGCTTGAGCATCTCCAAGCTATCTCAGTTGCTCTTTCAACCAATGTATGATCCTTCCTCAATAAACACCACTCTATCTTCTCTATTATTTCCTTTACTTTTATCATTATTTTAATTTTATTTGGTATTTGGTACAAATATATGTTTATTTTAAAGCATAGTTTATAGTTAAAATATATGAAAATGGTTGTTTTTGGGAATATTTTAACTTTTGGACTTTACGCAACCTTGTTGCTACTAATCAACCCCATTTTTTATTGCAGATTTGGAATCCTGAGGTCTTTTTTAAGCCTAGAAATGTTTTTTGAATTTTTATTTTTGGGAATTTATTGGGTAGTTTTTGGAGTTCAAAAAATCCAAAATTTTAAAACCGTTTTTTCTTAGTTGAAATGCTGTAAATCAAAATGGTGTTTTTACTAGTAAATTGAGATAGCAGAAATTTGAGATGCCGTATTTTGAGATGCCGTTTTCAAAATGGCGTGTCCTACCATTTCTGATTCATGTATCCCCATTTGTTTGCTGTGTTTTGTCTTTTGTTAGTTGAGTTATCTGCTTGAGGGATTTGAAAATTTCCAATTTAAATAAATCAAATAAAAGCCAAATTAAATGGTTGATTTTATTAAATATTTTGTTTTCCACTCATCTGAGCTGCCTGCAAAAGTGATTTAAAATTTGGACCAAGGATTTGACAATCCCACATTTTAATGTTTAGGTTCTAAATTTACAGTATGACAACATATTTGCTTTTGATTGGTGATGACAGTGAAAGGCAGGATTTTTTCCCTATAGTCACTGGAGGTAATGATAGAGAGTATTCTTTAGTTGACAGACAGAACACTGAAAGCTTTGGGCAAGGTGGTTTAGAAGAATTCTGGAAGTAATAATAATTGACTTGGTATTGTCAGGAATATTCCTGACAACAACATTTTAGACAACAACATTTTGGCCACAATGGGTCCCACAGATCAAGACAAAAAATGGCAGCAGTTCCCCCTAATTGGCAAAACTGCTGCAAAACAGACAGGGTTTAAAAAAGAAATTGAGAAATAATCTATTTTCAAATTTGGCTTTTATAGCCTGGCTGCGTGGCCGGCCACCAGCTGTCTGTAGACTGCATGCCCAGCCTGGAGGCTTACTTGCGCACACTGCTGCCAGCCAGCCAGTGGGAGGCAGCACACCCTCCACGGCGGGACCATCCATCCCCGCCAGATAGAAAAATTGCCAAATTAGGAAACCCAAAAAGGCAATTTCCCCAAACCCAAAAATAGTGGGAAGTGCTGCCTGAATTTGGAACCTACCAAATTTGGATGGGGTTGACAGGCTGTCCAGCACAACAATTAATGCCATAACTGTAGAAGTTGAATTTGGATGCATGAAAGCATCCAATAAGGCACCAAACCAATGCAAGTCAGAGAGTAAAAATTCATTGCCTGCACATCCCTTCCAATCCCACTCCCAAAAGGGAATTCCAGACAACACCAAGTGTTTGGGGTTCCCTGTTTGTTGTTTTTCACTATTCATGCCCCACCAAGGATGATAGTATATAATAAAGCTCAATCACTTGATGATAGTTTGTGCTATCATTGAGCAAATTACCCCTCAATTTTTATCACATAAATCAATCCAAACTTTTACCCTTCAGAAAGTTAAAGACACTAAGCTTTGCCTGCCCTTCCCCAGGATCAAGAGATGAAACATCTTATCTTCTCAGCTGTCCTTACAGCATGTCTAGGGATTGGGGGCCACCAACATTATTAATCACATGGGCCATTCAACAATCCATCTGGTGAGTACTTTTACAAGGAACCGGCACAGCTCAACTCCTCTGATCATTTCTCCTGGCCCACACTAGTTTTGCACCACTCCACTCAGTCTGTAGCTATATACATCTTTATATACTACGTACTCACGTATTTTGCCAGTGATTTTGGTTGTTATAACATACACATAAAGATCTTTTGATGAATGATGACAGTCTATCCCATTGTGACCGCGCTTGCCAGGTTCCAAGTGGCCAAATTAGTACCTTATTTAGCTAAAATACTTCTCCAAATGTTGGTCTTTACAGGTATCTACTCAACACTACTGAAAAACATTTTTTACAGCAATGTGATTGGATTTGAATTTTCTGTCTTACAAGTCCACTTGTAAGGGCCTTTTTATAAAGCATAATCAATATCACCAGACTGGCTTCTGATTGCTATTGACTCTTGATAGTCAGCCTATCATTCCCAAGCTACTAGTATTAGTCCCCAGAGTTATGATTCATAATCTTAATTATGGTTTGTAATAACAGCAATATTCTACTACATGATTTTCTCTCTTTGATATGGATATTCTGTTGGTGTGTGAGAGTTCAATATGATTCTTTTTTTTTTGAGCAAGATCTTGTCCTGGGCTTGTTAAAATACAAATCAAGCAGGAAGTGCTCTGTCCAAATTCTTGGTCAAATATATACAGGAGTTTTATAAACTGTTGAGATAAACAAAATCAACCCAGTCTAAAAGCAAAAACAATATGAATCCAAATATATTGTAGTTTAACATAGATGTCTTGATTTTTAATTTTGTTTATCTCAACAGGCTACAAAACTGCTTTATCAATTGGGTGGTGGGCTGTCTATCAGTGATGGGGGTTTGCCAACCTAATATCTGAAACTAAAGTTTGGGCTGTGGTGTGTCTATCCTATTATTCTAAAAAAATTGTGTATCTCCCTAATTCTTTGGGGGTTCCAGTCAGTCAATGATAATTGATAAATAATTTCTCAGGTACTTCTCAAGCATAGAGATCCTATCTTTATATCTGACATGTTTCACAGTCAACTGTGATGAAATCAACTCCCTGATGATTGACTATTAAGTCAAGTGAAAATTGATTTTTTTCTTCTGATTGACCTCTTGTGGTGATCTAGCTCTTCAGAAACCAAAGCATGCCCAGGGTCAATGCCAAGTGCTGGTTGGGAGGGGGTGTCATTCATAAAGTGATCAGATCCCTTGACCAGAGTGTTATATTTTGTTTAGAGAACTGCAAATTTCTCCAGCACCTTTTCTATTATAATTCTAGCATCTCCTTCATAGACTATCATCTCATCTGATATGATTTACTCATTTTTTGAATCACAATATTCATGCTCTTTTGATTTTGCCTTTGGCAGAGTCACCTTTTGAGTGTGAAATCCTTTAATTCTCATTTAAAACTCAAAACAGGGTTTGGTCCAAATAAGGTGAAGGCCTTATTTACATTATGACAGGTGACATGATTAACTCTCAACCCACTTAAAGAGTGGTCAGTAATCTAACTGTCCTTCTACTGTTTTATGGTAAACATTTGTCATATAAGAATAAATTAGATTTACCTAATAAAGTATGTTCTATTTACATTTTCTCTTTGTACTTATTTTTGTACTTTAGGACCATCTCCCTAGTTGTATATAGAGGAGATTTCTGATAATTATCATTCCCAGGGCCTTAAGATAAATCCCTATTTATCCCTGAAGACTAACCTCTGGCTTAGTACAAACCCAATTATACTGTTAGAATTTCCTGTTCTGTCCCTTGAATGCGCTCAAGAACACAAGAAAAATGATGCTCACTGCAGGGGATGTAAGCCTCTCAGTTACCCCCTTCAAAACCACCTTCTCCAGCCTCTTATCTCTGCCAATTCAGGACCCATTTTTGCCTGAATTTTCAAGCCCTCCAATGAAAGAAGACATAGCCAATCTGTATATCACTCCTAGTGTTTTGAACCTGAATAATGACCCCCATATTGTTGCTTACCTGCTGGGTACTCCTGATTTAGATCAAATCACTTAAGTGGCCCTTGGATTAGCCTGCAGGGGAGCCATCCCTAACATATAAGTCCAGTTCAAGTCTATAGAATATTACAAGATTATAGTTTCTCCTTGTATTCCGCACTACCTCCTTTCAGCATTTGACTCTGCTACTTGCTTAATATTTTCTTTTGTCTAACCTGCCTTTGTCCATCATCAGATGGTACTGGGGCTCTATTTCCACAAGATTTCCTCCCTTTGTGCTGCTGTCTCTCAAAATTAGGAACAGTTCTTTGCCTGCCAACCATTGGTATATTCACTGTTCTCCTTTGTGTTCAATAACCATATGAATTTGATTATTTTTCAGGCTCAATTAGCCAAATCTATTGAAAATGAATGCTCTCATGTTCCTAAGTATGTCTGTGAACTCCTGAAGAAATTCCATCAGATTCAAAAGTTCTGGAAGGCCCAAGTTGACTCTTCATTTAACACCCACCATGCTGACTTTGAGTGGTTTTTTGAGCAAATCAATGAATTCTATGTCCATAATGTCAGAAAGCTACAGCATTTAGCTGCCACTGTCTCAAAAAGTATTCAGGACATGTATAATGAATTGATACATGAGAAAACTGCTACAGTTATCATCATCCAATGAATGCAGACTTGCTTAGACAATCTAAAAAAATCATTTGATGGGGCTTACCCTTCTAAAGACCTAGTGAGACAAGAGTAGGAGCTGTGGGATGCTATCCACAAATTATATACCACTACTTGTAGTCAGGCTCCTCCAGAAATCACGCCTCAGCCTACTCACATGTGGATGTACTTACTACTCAGGTGGCTGCTTTAAAATAAGAAGTCACAGAGTTGCAAGCAGCCATCACTAAATCCACCAGCCTGCCAGGGGCTTCTAAAGATAATAGTTGTTGCCCTGGAATGTCTGGACATCCTTGTATTAATTGTGCTAGAGAATTGATTGCTCTGGTCAATGAAGTTGATCACTTGGAAAAGAATCATGGTACTCTGGATAAAGATTTCCAGGAAATGACTGAGTCAATTAATTCTGTCAAGAGCATTTCTTCCCTTTTTTGTCAGTTGGCCCCTCTTCAACCTCACAACTAGCTGATCTGTCAACTGTGATGATTTATCAAGGGCGTTATTCTGTATACAAATGAACAGCAAACATGCTGTGCTGCTGAGACAGGGACCCGTAACAGCACTACTCTAGTGACTCTGGAAAAGAGTGTTTGTCAGCTGTGAGCCAGTTAACCTCCAACTGAATCAGAAGCTGATTTTTCCTTGTGTATTAATGTGGTTGACAGCAATAATGTTGGGTCAACTGCTGAGGCTCACTGTAAACCTACCTTCAAGCATGTCTTTGACCCAAAGACATATGAAATTACTGCCTTTGTCAGGAAACGCCCTGACACATCTTGTGTTACAAAAAATGCCTTGGAAAAACTCTACTGTTCTCCACGATCCTAATGCTAGTTTGATGACTCTCCTAGCTGCTCTAGACGATGAGTTATGGCTTCTTAAAGTTTGGCTGCCAGCCAAACTTCCTAACCAGTGCAAAATAACAAAATTATGCGACCAAGGCACAAGAATTGAGGCAAATCTTAATTTGAGCATAACTCAGCAACCACTGGACGGATTTGGACGTCCAAACACGCATTTTTAAGCCAAACACCAGGAGATTTGATCTGTGTTAAATTTAGACAAAATACGGATGCAAAGCCCGATGTGCAAATTTTTTCAAAGAAACATGAGTCATGCTGTTCAGAAGATGCCCCAAAACCCCAGCCTGATGCCACCAGCAGAGTCCCTAAGACTGTCTGGCATATTTAGGGAGATCCTAAAGAATCTAATGGAATGGTATATAAAGGTGTTGCTCACAATGATCCCCTTGTGATCATTCTAAGTTAGCCTTGAAATAAAGTTTTAATTTAGTTTGATTTAAATATTAGATTCAGTCAGATGGAAACCAGTCAAGACCCTCTGGGCCCTGACAGCCTTCCTTATCATATATAATACTTCCATGTTAGGGCTTCTGATGAGATCAAGAAAGAGCATATATTGACCTGCCTCCACCCTACTTACCAAGAGGTGATGGTACACAATCTTCCTTTCATTATCACCTGGGAAGAGATGAAACAACTACTGATCTAGTAGTTTGGCAGATACCTTAGCTTAGAGGTAAAAAAAGACATTCATGCACATTGCATTCAAGCCTAAGGGAACTCTGATTTATTTTGATGATGGGATCTATACTGAAGGCCAAAAATTGATCTTGAGTAAACAGTTGACTGCCAAAAAAGCCTATATTGCTTGCTCTTAAGCTCTCAAGTTCAACCAGCTCCTAAGCCTGAACTTCAAAGCACATAGGCTAAGCTCACATCTATGAAGAGCATCAAGACTCTCCTTCAAGACATGCATCTCACCCATTCTGGCTCTGTGGTTTGTGAGAGTTGAGCTGCTGCTTCTAGTAATAATTCTCATACCCCTCAAATTTCATCTATAAATGTTCAGAATCAGCCTAAACAACAGGGCTGCCACAATTGTGTTCAGATAGGCCATCATTCTTGAGTCTTCACCAGTCCCTGTGTTAAAAGAGCTGATCTTGGAGGCCAAGAAGAAAAAAGAGGTTAACCTAGAGGCATAGACACTCTTGGTTGACAGCTCTTTGCATTCCCCCTTCACCTCCTTCCACCTCTGCTGATGATGCATCCAAATCTCAAGACCCTCTAATCCTTCTTTTCTTCCATAAAATTTCAGATGACTCTGATGTGAAAGAATCTGATGCTGAAGATCCTGATGCCTATGAATATTATTTACTAGCTATACCCAAAGCCATTCCTGTCCCCTACAAACTATGTTCCTGTAAAACTACCACCACTGCCAAACTTTTTGCTGAAGCCAAGCAATTTTTTTTGAGACCCTATCTCACAAAAGCTAAGAGTTCCCCTGTCTTAGTTAAAACCTCTGAAGAATCTTCAAAAAATTCTGAAACTGTCTTCCAGAATGTCACCATATTGCTCTCCTACAGACAGTTTATAAGGAGTTCCCTGGCCTTAGATGTATGTTGGAGAAATGGGATAAGGAAATGGCTGAGGTGCAAGATTTCTTGGCTGTCCTTCCTCTTTTTGAAAGTACTACTACCAGAGTAGAGATATCCATCCAAAAGGTGAAGATCAAATCCTTCTATTGCAAAGAATCTCCAGTAAATGTTATGTCCTCCAAGATAGCAAAGAAACTCAAGCTAGCTCTGGAACTCAACTATCATCAGTATTATGGTACATCTGGCCTGTCTATGACACGGGCCATTTTCACTTACTTGGCCCTCCCTATGCACTTTGGTAAACTGCTCCTTGATGCCCCTGCTGTAGTCCTGGAGAACAAGAGTTAAAACTTTCTGGTTGGTACCCAGTTTCTCTAAGAATACAATGGTATCATCAACTTGAAGGATGGATACCTTTATATCCTTGGGTATGAAGTCCCCCTCATCTTTGAGGAACCCATCAAGATTCCTGATAAATGCCTCAAGATGTGTGTCCTAAAATACCACCCTTGAATCTTCACTAAAATACCACACTCACTCCTCTAATACAAAGTGCTCCCTCCAGCTTGCCCCACTGCTTAAGGGGTTTCTCGCTTGACTACCTCAGCAGTGACTATCCCTGCTGGATTGCATGACATATTTGATTCTCAATTTCATATGAACTTCCTAAGTGTACCTTTCTGGAACTCTACTCTCCTTCATCCTTGGGATGTAATAAACGTCATATCTGCCTATGAATTCTAGATTCATCTCAAAAGAATGTTGTGCAGTTAATTATAGCCAACCTAATGCATTTATCTGTTCATGTCACTTGAGGTCAAGTGGTAGGTTACATACGGCTCTTAAAAGCTCCTGATGTCCTCTCTATCCATCTTTTTATACCTTCTGTGACTTTGATCTGCCGGAAGATAAGCCACAAGTATTGTCCTTGTTCAGTGCTAAAGATTTCCTTCAATTGTCTCCTGTACAAAAAAATGAAGCCCTTGAACTGTTTGATCAATTCTCTGAAATATTTTCTAAAGACATTAGAGATTATAGTCTGACTAAAGGTGTCATACATCAGATTGACACTGGTGATGCTCCCCCTTTTGAGTGAAGCTCTATAGACGGAGTCAAGTCAAGGACGCTCAAGTATATAAAGAGCTCAAGCAACTTTTTGATGCTGGGTTGTTGGCTTCTTCTCAAATCCCTTGGGCCTCCCCCTTAATTATCCTAAAAAAGAAGGATAGAGGTCATCACATAGTGATGTACTACTATTGGTTAAATTCTTTGACCAAAAAGAATTCATACCCCTTGCTGCACATAGATAATGCTCTTTGTTGCCTTGGAGTTTCCAAGTTCTTCTTGGCCATGGATCTGGTATTTTATTACTGAAAAGTTGACCTTTCACCTGAGGACAGACAAAAGATTGATCTTATCATTTCTGAAGGATTTTTTGAGCCTACATGCATTTCCCAAGGGCTCTGTAATGCCCCTGCTATGTTTCAAAGGGCTATGAATTTCATTTTGTGTGATCTGAATCTTTTTTGTGTGCTGGTTTACCTAGACAATATCACTGATCACCTGGATCATCTTAAAGAGGTGTTCATCAAAATCAGGGAAGCTGGACTCAAGCTAAAACCTTCCAAGTGCGCTTTCTTTAAAGAACAACTGGAGTTCTTAGGCCATGAAGTAACTCATACTGGAATACATACCATGACCAAGAAGGTGGAAGTCATCATCAAAATGCTTCCCCCCACTTCCTTGAGAGAGTTCCAAGTCTTCTTATACATGATGGGTTACTACAGACAATTTATCCCTGACTTTGCCAACACCAGCAAACCCTTGGTTCAGCTGTTAATAAACGTTCATTTCAAATGGACTGTCAGTCAACAACAGGCCTTTTAAACCCTAAGCAGAAGTTGAAGGAAGCTCACATCCTTGTAAATCCTGATTACAACAAGGAGTTCATCCTTTATACTGAAGCTAGCAACTTTGCCATTGGAGCTATTCTGTCACAAATTGACAAAGAAGATGTATATCACCCTGTAGCCTACACCTCTATAGTTCTTAACAAGCATGAGAAGAAATATAGTGTGACCAAAAAGAATTTCTAGCTGTACTTCTTGCTGTCAAAAAGTTTTATCACTATATCTACGGCACACATTTTACAGTTGTCACAAATTATGCCTCCCTCAAGTGGTTACAACAGCTGAATGAAACAGAAAGCTTCCTGTCTAGATGGGCACTTTGGTTACAAGGCTATGATTTTGCTGTGCTACATTTCCCTGGAATACAGCATCAAAATGCTGATGGACTTTTGTAAATGCCTATCCTGGCCCTCCATACTGCCAAAGCCAATCTGTTAGCTTAGCTGATTGTTCAATCTTTAGCATAGGAGTCTGAGACTAAAGATACTTGCTTGTCTCTATGGAAGTTATCTCAAGATACCCTCATCTATAATCATCAACTGTTCAAGAAGGTTCAACAACGGTACCTCCCTCATGTCTGTCCCAGTATGAGATTGTCTCTTATCCTGCAGGCTCACCAAGAAACAGGACATGTATGAATAACCAAGGCCCATGAATGGCTTCAGAAGCACTAATATTGGGAAAAACTCTGTCTATTGATCCAAGATTTTATATCTAGTTGTCATGACTGTCAACTAAAGAGGACTTGTATTACCTCTCATGAATTCAAATTGGTACCAACTCAGCACGCCTTTAATACAGTTAGCATTGACACAGTAGGCCCTCTCCTACAATCAAGGTGTGGGTGCAGATTCATACTAATTTTTGTGGACCATTTCAGCAAATGATTAGAAGCTAGACCCACCAAATACATTAAAGTAAAGAAAAATATCTCTTTTCTCTTACAATACAACCTCTATCACCACAGTTGTCTGCAAGTTTTGCTCTCTGAAAATGGGTCCAATTTTAATGCTTGCTTAGCAACGTCAGTAGTAGAAGCAATATGAATGCACCAATAATTCTCTCCACCTTAAAATCCCTCTACTAATGAAGAAGTGAAGCAGGCTGACTCTACCCTAGTGTCTATCATTAGGAAGTTAACTTACTCTGATGCTGCCAACTGGGACCTATACTTGCCAGCGGCCCTGTTTGCATACTGCTTAGAAAACATAGGGTCACTGGCTTCTCCTCTTTTGCCATGTTATACAGAAGAGAAGCTACTACCCCTCTCTTAGGAATGCAGATCTCTACCTCTAATGTTGCCTCTAATCCTGAGGATCACATTGAAGATATAGTCAATCACATAATTGACATACAAGCGTCCACATATGTCTCCACCTATAAGACAAAGTCTATGGAGCTAACCCCAGACAATGCTGGCCACACTCTCCTCCCAGAGTTCCAAGTAGTGGACATGGTCCTCTTTATATTAACACCAATTAGGAGGAAGAGCTCACAATTTGGACTCATTATTGATTGGCCCTCTTTAAGTAAACTTTAAGCAGGGTTCTGAATACACTGTTAATCTACTGTCCACAGGACGCCCCTTTGCACAAGTCCACACCAAGTTTCTCTGCAAGTAAACCCCCCAAAGGCTAATCTAGAGGGGTAAATGGTGTGAATAACAATATTCATGCTCTTTTGATTTAATCTTTGTAGGAGTCACATTTTGAATGTGAAATCCTTCAATTCTCATTTATAACTTAAAATGGGCTTCAATCCAAATCAGGTGAAGGCCTCATTTACATTCCAACTAGTGACATGAGTGATCCTTTACCCACTTATGAGAGTAGTCAGTGATCTACATGTCTTTCTATCATTTTGTGGTGATAATTTCCCATATATTAATCATTTATATCCATCCAATAAAATCAAGTTATATTCATATTTTCTTTTTGTGATTTTATTGTACTTTGGTACCATATCCCTAGTTGTAGCTAGAGGATATTTCTGATATGTATTATTACCAAGGCCTTAAGGTAAATCCATTTTTATCCCTGAATACTAACCTCTGTATTAGTAAAAACCCAATCCTATTGTTAGGATTTCCTGTTGTGTCCCTTGACTGCACCCAAGAACACAACACAGAGTAACCCTTGTATTGAAATAACAACATATTTGTTGTTTAGTTTATTTTACATTAGTTAATTATATGATTATTTTTAAGTAATTGTCTATGACCTAAATTAAAAACCTCAATGATAAACTTTAAGCCAATAAAGAGCCATGCATAAACATGATTGTTGTGACATATTGGAGCATTCAAAGGGATTTAAATACCTGAGTCCTAATTAATTTAATTAGCTAGTTGTTTTTGAAATTGTGTACCATTGCTGCTGTAAAATGTTTCATAGACTAGTGCTCAATCAGCAACTGGGCTAATACTAGTACAGTAGTTTTAAAAGCTATGGCAACAAGAAAAAATTCTTCAGATTTAAATAAAATGATTTCAGATTTAAACAAAATCCAAGTCTCAGGTTAAAATATATACTCTGTTAACAGGGTTTATTGGTGTTAATGGGCAAAATGGGTCAACACAGCAACAAAAGGCTCACACGCAAAGCAAAACCATTCAAAATATAATCCAAAATACATTGATTCACAAACAAAATGGTGTGAGTTGACTTTTGGTGTACATATGTTTACTATGTGAATTGGTGACAAAATACACCCAAGCAAGGTGTGTCAAAACTCAATCCAAAAACAAAACACAATAGCAACTCACAATGTAAACAAAATCACTCACGCAATGTGTGCAATGGATTGTAATCATGAATGATACCAAGGTATCTAAAATAAGACACAAGATCTGAAACATAAATTTTAAAAATATTGTGTTGGGTGTTTGAATTTGGCAGTAAAATCTAGGAAAATGAGTGGATTTTTTTGAGTATTCTAAAATGGGCGTTGTAAAACCAAAAACAACTAACTAAGAAATAAAAAATCTATAATTGGGATATTGGGTGGGAAAAAATAATAATTGAATATCCATAAACAGATAAAAGCAAAAATTAAAATTAGAGAGTAACTTAATTAAGTTTTATTTAATATTTTATTAAATTTTAAAAATGGAAGGAACACAGCAACAGACTACCATTGCACCTGTTGTGCGCTGCAGTTGTGGTTGCCCCCACGGGTCAAAGAATAGACTTAGTACAACACAAGTGCCTACTCAGGAGGGAGGCGGGAGAGGAGAGTTCCATAGTGACGCTGCACTGACACAGCTGGTTCAAGGAGCACAAGCTGCTAGGGTGCAGAGCATAAACCCTT
Source organism: Entomophthora muscae (assembly GCA_014839935.2). NCBI lineage: Eukaryota > Fungi > Entomophthoromycota > Entomophthoromycetes > Entomophthorales > Entomophthoraceae > Entomophthora > Entomophthora muscae. The sequence goes on along the minus strand of QTSX02006519.1, from coordinate 102,345 downwards.
GGGTCCCAAAGCTGACCCAGAAGCCAACCAAGGTTACCACTACAAAGAAAGTTAGAAACAAGGAGGTGGAACTTACTTCATATGTGTTTGACGTTGTGTACCGGCAAGAGTCGGTCCCGTCAGCCATGCTGGAGAAGGTGAAGCCTGTACTTGATACTAGCTATGAGCCCTACGTCAGTGATGGCAATCAGGAGGATGACAAGGAGCCCCAGTTCTACCAAACCAATGAGGGACAGCTAGTGCTAAAGAAGGTTGCAGCCTTCTACAACAAGGTGCCCATGCCTTGCAAGCCTGTCATCAATCAGGATCCTGGCTTGTCTGAACCCACAAAGCCCGCCCAGAAGCGCATCCCTGACATCAAACACATCATCCTGCTTAAGCTAATGCAGGAATCAGGTGACTACAAGGCGGCTGCGGCCCTTGTTGGGGTGGATCCCAAGTACGCCAGCAAGACCTTCAACAAGTTCATTGATACTGGCTGAGTCCTTGCCGCAGAGAAATCCTTGCACGTGTCCACCATGCTCACCAAGGAGCACAAATGGGCAATCTGCCAGTGGATCACCCAGGACTGCCATCTTGAACTGGAAAATATACAGGCTATGGTCAAGTCTGCTTTTGGGATTGAGGCCTTGATTTCCTTTTACTACCATCTGGTCAAGGGAATGCAATTTTCCTGGAAAAAACTTGGGGTATCCCCATACAATTGGAACAGCCCAGCCAATATTGAGACCCAGAAAAACTACGCAGAGGCGTATACTGCCCTCAAAGCCAAGGGGACAGTCAAATTTTACTATATTGACAAATCAGCATTTGCCTCGTTGATGCGCAATGCATATGGCTATGTCCCCAGAGGCTCCAATGACGGGGTGGCTTGGTGTGCTGCAGTCCGCGCCACAGCCTATTCAATGGTGGCTCTCCTTGGTCCAAAGGGGGTCAAGCTCTACCAAATGATACTAGGCTCCCACAATAGCCGGACCTTCCTGTCATTTCTCCGATTGGTCCAGGAGCACCTGAGGCGCACAAGCCCGGGCTTCACCAACGTAATTGTGTTGGACAATGTTGGTCTCCACAAGGTGGCTGATATTCTTGAAGAATTTCCATCAATTGACACGAGCATTGCAGTGGGCCCCCAGCAATTGGCCACAGCAAATATGCGCCTTCTCTTCCTCCCTGCCTATTTGCCCTTCCTAAATCCCATTGAGGAAGTCTTTGGGTGGCTCAAGCAAGTTGTCAAGCAAGGAACCCCAACTGGGACTGAGGACCTGTTTGATTTGCTGCAGGCCGGGATCCATACCCTCCCAGCTGAGACTGTGGCCAAATTTTATGGCCACGCTGATTTGTTCATCCCTGCGTGCCTAGCCAAACAGCCAATCAATTAAAGGCTTAGTGTGTCCAACTTTTTTTATATTCTCTAATTTATTATTCAACATTTATTAATTATCATTTTATATTTAGATGTTTCTACGCCCGCAATCACATTCAGAAGATCCATCAATAGATGTAAGTATTTTATTTATTTTATTGTATATTATTTTATTATGCCATCTAAGGGTATCCCAAACGCTTGATACTGGATTACGCAAACGCATTAATATCACTTTTGGAAAATAAATATAATAATCAAAAAAAGTTAAATGTAATGTGTCCAAATCAGAAGTAGATTTTATTGAAATATATTATTATGCTTTTATTAAGACCTTCTCTGGGATATATTCTGCAAATCTTGTTTGCTAAAATAAGAATTAGAAAAATTTATTATAATAAAAATATTATAAATTGCAATGGAATTATTTGGAAGAGAGAATTTATTAAGAACACCTGTAGTGAGTTTGGCGGTATGTACCCACCCCACAATGGAGGTGGCGCACAACCTCCACTGCCACACTGTGGACGGTGGATACACCCTGGTTAAAATATTCACGGCAGCTGGTAAAAGGGAGTATTGTTAGGTGGGAATGGAGTAGCAGCTTTTTGGGTGGGGCTGCAAACCCGTAAATCCCTGCCAGGACCAGGGCGTCTTGTATCACGTGGTCCACCGAGTTGTACCCGGGGGGACCTTCTTCCCATCCAGGGAGAGCCTGGCCTTGTCAATCCCCAGAAGGACCCCGTCCAGGTCCTCAACCAACGCGCCCATCCCAAAGAAGAATAAAAACCCCAGGTAAACAACAAGGTGAAGCCTTTGCCCAGCAAAGGCTTCTGTAAACTTGCACAGTTTATTATAAACCGCGCTTATCTTCTTGTTGTGCTTTGTCTTGGCAAAGGTCAGCTCCATAGCTGCTGGGACCCCCGTCTTGTTGGCACTCCAGGCCAGCCCAAAGTCCGCCAGGAGGATTTTGGTCTTCTTTACGGCTGTTGCGTCTGCAACAGCCAATTTGCTCACCGCACGCCCAAAGTTCTCAAGCAGGTAAGACAGGGTGTGCTCCACTGGGAAGCAGAAGCAAGCAGCCGCATGAGCCCGGCCCATCTCCGGTACATTCTTGAATGGGAGCGTCACCAGGACGTCCCAAACAAGCTCAATGGAGTTTACACAGTAAACTCCACTGAGTGATACTGGGTCCAGGCGGACCAGTTGGGCATCCTTGTAGGCAGTAACTGCCCACTCAGATGCCCCCTTGGCATGCGTAAGCCCAGCCAATGCCTCCTGCGACATCAGAAAAGACCTGTGGATACGGTCTTCAAGCTCCCGCAAGACAGGGGGGACAGGAAAAGCTGCTTGGCCACATGAGTGGCGTAGTTGGCGTAGAATGTGGCGGGGACAAAAGGGACCAGGACCCAGCGGAGTTCACCATTGACTTCTTCTAAAAAAAGGTAAGTATTTGGAAATTTTTATTAATTATAATTTTAGGTTACCTTCTACAGTCTCCTCCTTGCCCGCAGCCTTGGCAGGCTTTGCTATTCTTGGTGTAACCAGTTGTGCTGGCTGCTCAGTGTCATCTGTTTGGGTACGTTTTGTGGGTCTTAGGTGGGCATACATTTCTGGGTCATCTGTCCAGACAGACGGCGCAGAGAGGGCAAAGGACTTGAATTGAAGGCCTTCCACAATGTGCTTCTGGACATTTAAAAGCTGTTCAATTGTTGTTTTGGGGGTGTCTGGAATCTTGGCCATGAGTGCCTTGGCGGACACCTTTTCAATTTTGTCCCCTTCAAGGACGGCAGACTTAACTCTTGCTTTGACCTTGCGGTCAATCTCTTTAATTTTGGCAATTGCCAAGTCAAGGTCTTTTAGCAGCTTTTTGAGTTCTCTCATTTTATTTTTTTACTAACCTTTCCATATGTTTTTATAGCTTTTGCCCCAATAAATTCTGTATTATTTTGATACTGTTGCCTCTTTGTTTATTCCTTTTTGTTTTCCCGTTTATTACATTATCCCATCTTTTTACCCATTGTGTATATGTTTTACGCTCATCTCAATATGTGTTGTTTGCTTTGTGTTGGCATTGTTTCCTTGATTACCATATTATTTTTGGCGCTTGACATAGCCCCTTGTGAAAATATTAACAACAATTTGGTGATCAGCTAAATTTGAATTAGAAAATTATAGGTTAACTTTTTTTAGATAAAGTTGTTACTGATCCAAATTCAAAACCTTAATGATAAACTTTAAGCCAATCAGGAGCCAAGTGATAAAGTGATTGTTGTGACATAAAGGGTCATTCAATAATTCTTTGATGCATGTGCGCTAATTAATATGATTGGCTGGATGTTTTGCCATTGTACGCCATTGCCGCTGTGGCGAGTTGTTGATGGACTAGTGCTAACCCAGCAGCTGATTGGGCACTAGTCCACCAACAACTTGCCACAGCGGCAATGGCGTACAATGGCAAAACATCCAGCCAATCATATTAATTAGTGCACATGCATCAAAGAATTATTGAATGACCCTTTATGTCACAACAATCACTTTATCACTTGGCTCCTGATTGGCTTAAAGTTTATCATTAAGGTTTTGAATTTGGATCAGTAACAACTTTATCTAAAAAAAGTTAACCTATAATTTTCTAATTCAAATTTAGCTGATCACCAAATTGTTGTTAATGTTTTCACAAGGGGCTATGGTTGGGTGCTAAAAATAACTGTGTTCAGGATCTAGATACACGCCTTAGTAAATATATGATTTTATAGAAATAAGCTGAACATAAAGAATAAAACCAACTATAAACAAAGAGAACACAAACAATTGAAATTCAAAATAAAGATAATATAAATAGAAAATGTTTGGTGACAGGGGTTTATTGGGGCAGGGAAGAGTGATGCCTAGTAGGCAGAATGGCGCAGGAAGGAGGACGTAGAGGCGGTGCTGGCCTGGGGAGTCTGGGATTGGATGGGTTGGGTTTGCGGGCGGGGGGTGTTGGTGGCGGGGGTGGAGGTGGAGGCAGGAGGATTGTGTGTGATGGCCGCTATATACCGCTTATTGTACTCCTCATCAGTCATTGGCTGGATGGGCTGGTAGGTGGCTGTGGCACAGGGTGGGAGGCGCTTATCCTTGCGTGATTGGTTGCCCATGTTCACATGGAAAACCATTTGCACGGACAAGTCAGCCACCATTTGGTGACCAAAGAGAAAATTGTGATCAAGGACCCCAAGATAGAGGTTGTTGAAAGCCTGAGGGCGGTGCTCCCGTAGTGTATCTCTAATGTTGAAGAAGACAGCATCAGCCAGATGGACGTTGGCATGGCCGGCGGGGTAGACTGAGGCCTGGTGCCCGCGTCCCTGGATGGCCTCAAGGGCGGTGGAGCTTCCCTCCATCTGGTGGCTCAAGAAAACCCGGTATTTGGAATTTGAGCCATCCCAGGAGTCGAGCAATCCACCAAGGATGTGGCCGTATGAGTACCCATTGATGAAATCAGGGTTTGTCCAATAGTAGACAAAACCCTTGGCTGAAACAGCCAGAAATGCACCAATGAAAGTCCCCTTCTTGACCTTCTTCCTTCCATTCTTGGTGGCAGCTTTTCCTTGGGTGCCAAAATCATCAAAAGCTATGGATAGCTTATAGTAAGAGATGAACATGACATCATCTGACAGACTAGTCAGGCATTGGACCAGGGTGGATTCAATGGCAGGATCATACGGGGAATCCTCAGCGCCATCCCATTGGTTGCCAGCAAAATTGGTAAGAACCCGTATGGAAGCCACCTTCCCATACATCCAGAGCTGCACCATGCGCTCAGAGACCCATATGTTATGGTGTGCAAGCTGCTTCTGGACCTGGGTCAAGGGAAGCTTGGGGTCCCGCTGGAGGAGGTCAAGCATTATTGGGTAGGCCTTGGTTATCTGGGACTCTGTGGCCTTCTTTGGCTTCTTGGCTGTCCCAATCAGATTCCCCTTATTCATTAGGTTGTTGAACTCCCGCATTATGGTGGCTTGGGTAAATTGCAACTGGGGGGCAATCTGATCCCAGGACAGACCCTGCAGGTTGAGTGCCACAATTTCCTGAAGAATTTGGGCAGTGATGATTTGTTGCTTGGGGTGCTGGGCCGGGGGAGCTGAAGCCTGATTGGCTGAGGGGGGAGCAGGTTGGCTGGTGGCAGAAAGATGTTCCAAATCAGGGTTGCAATCCTGATTGGTTAGTTGACGGGCAGCTTGTGCAGGGGTGGGTGTGGGAGCAGGGGCAGAGCTAGACGCTAAGTGACTCTCAAATAAGTCAAAGCCATAGGGGTCAGTGGTAAGGTACAGGTCAGCTTCCTTGTTACCCGCCTCAAAGGCTTGGGTGTAAACGGGTGCCTCTACGTTCTGAGCCTTGCCTCCATTGAAGCTGGCTTGGCTGCTGGCGCTTTTGAAGATGTTGTTATTAAAAACCATTGTAAAAAACCTAGGATAAAATCACTAAAAGTAGAAATTTTAAAATTTAATGAATTATTTTTATTGTAATCTTGAGCCCATATTTGGAAGGTTCTCAAAACCATTTCATACAAATCTGGTGCCATGAAAATGGATAAAATGCCTCTGGTCCTAAATTAGATAGCTGTTGATTGGCTGTTAAACTGTTCTTTTTCTATTTTAGGCTGCTCATACTACACATCTTGTGTGAGTTCATTTTGTTTTGTGCTTGTGTAATCTTGCTTCTAGATTGCTCCAATTTTGTTTCAATTTAGTCCTTCTGTCAGTGCCTCATATGAATCCTGCTTGGATTATAATATACTCCAGAATAGCATCCATCCATTTCAGTTGTTGTGTCAGTTCATTTTGTTTGTGGTTTGAACTACACCGCTTGATGTTTGATATAATTTTGTATGATGGGCTAGTAAAATTTTGTTTTTGGTTTGACAGTTTATTTATTAACCAAAAATATTTAAATTAATTGAATCCTGAATCTTGCGCAACTTGGATTTTGTTTAAATCTGAAATCATTGTGTTTAAATCTGAAGAATTTTTGCTTGTTGCCATAGCTTTTAAAACTACTGTACATAAACAAATTTCCATAGTGGCAATGGTAAATAATGGTAAAACCACATACTAACCATATGAATTAGTTCTCAGGTATTTAAATCTCTCTGAGTGTCCCAATATGTCACAACAGTCATGTTTATACATGGCTCTTTATTGAATTAAAGTTTATCATTGGGGTTTTTAATTTGGGTCACAGGCAATTACTTAAAAAATAATCATACAATTAACTAATGTGAAATAAACTAAACAACAAATCTGCTGATATTTCAATACAAGATGCTGTTTTAAAAAGTTAAAACAGTACAGCAATTATGAAATAAAATTAAACCAAAAAGTAAACAACAATAATTATAATTAACTATATCACATATTCACAAATAGCAAAAAGGGGTTTAATATGGTAATTATACAGAAAAACAAAACAAACAAACAAACAAGAAACACAAAGAGGCAATAATATCAGAATAACACAGAGTTTATTGGGATGAAAGCTATAAAAACATATGCAAAGGTTAGTAAAAAAAGCCATGAGAGAACTTTTGAAGCTTCCAAAGGACCTTGATTTGACTATTGCTTAGATAAAAAATGATAAAAAATCAAAGCTTAAATGAAGAATGTGGTCCTTGCGGGAGAAAAAGTGATAAAGTTAGCATAAAGACACTACAAGTAAAGATGAAGTACACATTAGAGAAGACATTCAAATGTCTTCTCAACATTCAGAAGAATGTATTCAAAGAGCTAAAGTTCAAGTCTAAGAATCTTACTGTGACATCTGTTTGGGTCAATGAACCCAAGATTTTTTAACATCTAAAGCCTGTCAAGTGATCCCAAAAGGAGGATAATTAGATGCCTGCAGAGCTTGTTAAATCTAAAATGGCCAGAATGGTAGACACAGTAAGGAAAGGGGAAGCTGAAGAAGGTACTAAAAAGCTAATAAAATATAAATACTCATCTTTTTTCAGAAAAAATAAATGTAATTTTCAGAAAAGTTTTGGGGTTATACGTCCCAACTACCTTATACACAAACTATGAAATCTGTCATGGTGGAGTCTCTTCAAAATTCTGAAAAATTCACAAAATGGGGAATAAATACCAAATCATCAAAGAATTGAAAATTAACAAAAATTGTAAAGTTGAAATTTGCAGATGGAAATATCCAAGCAGAGGCAGAGGGACAATACAGCCAAAGAAAACTAGGGCAGAACAGAAGAATAAAATTGGTTGAAAAATGGTGACTGGATTTTTCAAATACACAATCTCAAAATTTGGTTCCACAGTTTCTTCAATTTCAAAATTGGGGAAATCTGAAATCAGCGCAGAGGCCGCAGAAACTGAAAAACTAAAGCCACAAACCGCAAGGTACCACATAGACACGTAAGCAAGAAGGAACTTCATCTTTGGAGGGTAATGATCTGCAAACTTTAACACTTGATTTTGGTTTTGACATTATAGTGTCTATTGGACTACTAAAGTAGTTCTAGGGAATTGTAAGTCAATATGGGGATTGGGATTTGGTGATGATGTGGCAGCCTCAATTTTTGTCTCCAAGCCTCCATAAGTTATTAAAATTGTGATGTCATAAATTGATTTTGGCGCCAAAAACACCAAATTACCTCTTTTCAAGGTTTATAAGCCTTGTTTAGCTCATTTGACAAAATTGGCAAAACCTGCACATTCTTTATCACAACTCATTTATTTTCAGTGGCTTGATTCAGATTCAACCAGACTTTTCACAGGTTTTTTAGGGCTAGCTTCCTGGGCGCTTTCTTCTGGAAGCAGGCAATTCTGGTTAAGATGACATTATCTGTGACAATATCCAAGTAAGAAAGCAGCTTGCTTTGTTCCCTCCAGAAGTCTGAAATCTGGAGGTCAGTATTTACAGGGAGCTTCTAATGACAAAAGATGCCCTGGAAAAGTTGACAACAGATGTAGATGCATCTGAGTGGGTAGTTACTGCCTACCAAAATACCCAGTTGGTCCACCTGGACCCAGTTTTCCTTAGTGGAGTTTACTGTGTAAACTTCATCAAGCTTTTTTGGATGTTCTGGAGACGCTCCCATTCAAGAACATACCAGAGATGGGCCAGGCCCATGCGGCTGCTTGCTTCTGCTACCCAGTGGAGCACACCCTCTCTTACCTCTTGGAGAACGTTGGGTGCAGGTGGGTAAATTGGCTGTTGCCAACACAACAGCTGTAAAGAAGATCAAAATTCTCCTGGCAGACTTTGGGCTAGCCTGGAGTGGGGACAAGATGAGGCTCCCTCTGACAATAGATCTTACCTTTGGCAAGACCAAGCACAAGAAGAAGATTAGTTCCATGTATAATAAACTCTGTGAGTTTACAGAAGCCTTTGCTGGACAAAGGCTTCATCTGGTGGTTCACCTTGGGTATCTCTTTTACTTTGGGATGAGTGCGTCTGTAGAGAACCTGGATGGGGTCCTTCTTGAGATCAACAAGGCCAGGCTCTCCCTGGATGGGAAGAAGGTCCCCCCAGATACAACTCAGTGGACCACGTTATATAGGACGCCCTGGTTCTGGCTGGTATCTACAGGTTTGCGGCCCTGCCTGAAAAGCTGCTGCTTCACTCCCACCTGACCCTACTGCCTTTCACCAGCAGGCGGGAGTATTTCAATCAGGGTGTATCCACTGTCTAAAGTGTGGCAATGGAGGTTGTGCACCACCTCTATTGCCAGGTGGTTACATACCATAGAACCCATTACAGGCACCCTTAAAACTCTCTTTTCCAATAAATATATTTACACTTTAGATTATCTTTATTATAAATAACTTTTCTAATTCTTATTTTAGCAAACAAATTTTGCAAAATAAATCCCAGATAAGGTTTTCATAAAAGCATAATAATATATGTTAATAAAATATACTTCTAACTTGTACACTTTACATTTAACTTTTTTAATTTCATTTTTATATTTATTTTACAAGAGTGATATAAATATATACGCGTAATCCAGTATCAAGTGTTTGGGATAGCCTCAGAGGCCATAATAAAATAATTTAATATAAAATAAATACATTAAGAACCTTCATTGATGATCCCGCTGAATGTGATTGAGGGCTTGGAAGCTTCTAAATATAAAATGATGATTAATAAATCTTGAATAGTAAATTATAGAATATAAAAAAGTTGGACACACTAAGCCTTTAGTTGACTGGCTGTTTGACAAGGCACACAGGGATGAAAAAATCAGTGTGGCCATAAAATTTGGCCACAGTCTCAGCTGAGAGGGTATGGATCCCGGCCTACAGCAAATCAAACAGGTCTTCAGTCCCAGTTGGGGTTCCTTGCTTGACAACTTGCTTGAGCCACCCAAAGGCTTCCTTGATGGGATTTAGGAAGGGCAAATAGGCAGGGAGGAAGAGAAGACTCATATCTGCTGTGGCCAATTGCTGGGGGCCCACTGCAATGCTTGTGTCAATTGATGGAAATTCTTCAAGAATATTAGCCACCTTGTGGAGACCAACATTGTCCAACACAATTACGTTGGTGAAGCCCGGGCTCATGCGCCTCAGGTGCTCCTGGACCAATTAGAGAAATGACAGGAACATCTGGCTATTGTGGGAGCCTAGTATCATTTGGTAGAGCTTGACCCCCTTTGGACCAAGGTGTATCACCATGGAATAGTCTGTGGCGCAGACTGATCCAAACCAAGATACTCTGCCTTTGACATCTCTGGGCACATATAAATATGCACTGTGCATACATGAAGCAAAAGCTGATTTTTCAATATTGTAGAATTTTATCCTTCCTCTGTCCTTGAGAGAATTTCATGCTCCTGTGTATTTTTTCTGGCTATTAATATTAGATGGGCTGTTTTTTATAGGAAGATACACTGAGTTTTTTCAGGAAAACCTGAGCCCTCTGACTTTTCAATACAAAAAGAAAAGTGAGGCCTCAATCCCAAAAGTAGACTTGACCATAGACTGTATATTTTCCAGTTCAAGATAATATTCTCAGTTAATCCACTGGCAAATGGCCCATTTGTGCTCCTTGGTGAGCAGGGTTGACAGGCTTGTGGATTTCTCCGCTTTTAGGATTTTCCCAGTGTTGAGAAATTTATTGAATGCTTTATTGGTAGGTTTTGAATCCACTCCAAAAATACCTGCAGCCTTCTTGAGGTCACCTGTATCCTGTATTAACTTGAAAAAAATAATGTGCTTTTTATCAGGAATAACCGTCTGAGTTGACTTTTTGGGCACAGTTAAATCTAATCCTGCACATTTACTGGTACACAAGGCATAAGCACCTGATTTTAGAAGGCCATGGCCTTTTTTAACACCTACTGCCCCTACACAGTTCTATAAAACTCTGGCTCCTCATATTATCTTGGTCATCATTGCTTACATAGGGTTCATAGCTAGTGTCAAGAACTGGCTGAACCTTTTGTATCATGCTTGTTGAAATCAACTCCTGGCCATACACAGGTTTAAATACCTAAAAAGCGAGCTTAACTTCCTTGCTGTTCACTATTTTAGATGTGACAACCCTAGTGGTCTTTCTGGATAGCTTGGGCACCCTTGGATTTATGATCTTTGCCCTCTCAACCTGTGTAGCTTGAACTAGATGTTGTGTCCTTGTGACCTCAACAGTATACATTGTTCTCTTGTCTCCCTCCTGAGTTGGTACTTGTGTTGCACTAACACAATTTTTTGACCCACAAGGACACCCCCAACCACAGCGCACACTGGCTTGTTGCCACTCTGTTGTTGTGTTTGTTCCATTTTACAATAAAATAAAATACTAAATGAAATTCAATTAAGTTACAACCCTGGTTTTTAATTTTACTTTCTATCTGAATATGGTTATTTAATCAGTATATACACCACTCAACTACCTGTTTATAGATTTTTTATATCTTAATTAGTCTTTTTTGATTTTAAAAAGCCCATTTTAGAATCACTGAATTAATCTTTACCCATTCTCCCAGATTTTACACCATATTTAAACACCCAGAGCAATATTTTTATCATTTATGTTTCAGATCATGTGCCATATTTTAGATAGCTAGGTTTCATTCTTGTTTAAATCTCCTTTCACACAATGACTAAGTATTCTTGTTTACTGGTTGAGTTGCTATAGTGTTTAGTTTTGGATTGAGTTTGACTCACCATGCCTGAGTGTTTTTGGCACTGATTTACATAGTAAATATATGGAACATTATTTTTCTTGTTATGCCTAGGTGCCAGATTGGTTATTTTATAACTTAATCACATTATTCATATTCAAATTATTCAGAAAGAGTAAAATACAATCAATCCCAAATATTTAATTGATCTTGGGCTTGGGTGATTTTTTAAAGAATAATTCATTGATTTTATAATTGAAAATTGCAACTTATAGTACTACTGAAAATATCTTAAGTGCTACTACAAACCAAAAATATTTATGATGAGTTGCATGGGAGAGTAATAGCAGCCCCAAAGCTATAAATGCTATTACCCTATCTTTGGCTCATCATAAATATTCTTAGTTTGTTTCAGAAAAAAAGGTTGTTGTTTTTGAAAGACTGATAACTCTATTTAAAATACACCCTCTAGTAAGCTGCCCTACTTCATGAACTTGCCCCAATACACTACTAGCATCTTTGATATTTTTGTTTCTCTGGTATCATCACGTGATTTCAAATGATAATTTATCTCAGAATATTCTGTGAAGCTTTCAAATGTTAAAGGTGAAGTATATAACTTCCCATCTTTCATCAAATATGAAAGATTAATGTGCAGATTTTTAACTTCAAGCTCTCTTTTTATAGGCCTAAATTTCCTTTCATAAATATAAAAAAATGCTTTTTTGGGAAACAATTGAACCAGTTAAAGCTGAATTGTATAATTCCTTTCTTTTTTCTTCTTTCTCACAAATATTTTTTAGATCATTAATGTTGTTAATATAAAGTATATTTTCTTTTTCCTTTAAAATTTTTGATATTACACCAAAGTGACCATCAGCAATGCTTTTTCCATGGCATTCAACAAAACGGTTATATTTTATAGAAACCTTAATATATTTAGGTGCCTCTTTAAATAAGTAATATAAAAATTCATATGATCTAAAATGATTTCCATTATCTGTCCATACTTTTATATTTTTTATTTTTTTAAATCTATCTAATTTAAGAAGACTTATTAGACATTCACCTGAAAATAAAGAATCATGTGATAATATTTGAGACAAAAACTCATGATATTCATATTTAATTTTATTGTTTTCTTTAAAAACTAATGCAAACCCTAATAATGAGATTGGTTTTTTTGAATAAAAACAATTATTGGTCTCAATTGGACCACCTCCAACCTTTAAGTTTTCTTTATAATCTATAACTACAACACAAGACTCATCATCTAATTTGTTAATATCTTTTTTATATTCACAATTTTGATGAACATAAAAGTCTTGGTACTGATTAATAGTCTTTAAGTCATTGTCTATAGATTCTGGTAATGGTAAGTTTTTACTTTCACATTCTTCCTTCTTTTTTTCTAGCAAATTTTTTAAATTACAAATATTGCACATATCGGTTTGTTTTTTACTTTTTATTATATTTTTAGGGATTAATTTATAGTAAGTGGAAATTGAAACTGAAATTTCATTTTTTATTTTCATATTTTCATATATTTCTTTTTTTGTTTTAAGTAGAGAGTATTTAATTTCATTTGAGTAATTACTCATCTCTTTTTCTATATCTTTATAAATTTTTTTGGGCACTTTTTTTGTAAACTGGCTTGTTTCAAAAGAATTTTCCAGCAATTTTTTAATTATTTCTTTTTTTAATGAATAGTTATTATTTTTTTTGGCTTTTTTTGTTTAAGCTTACATTTTTATTTTTATTTATTTTTCTTGAGTATTCAAACTCACTTTTGTTTATATTAAACCCCATATCATTAAGCTCTTTTAAAGAGTAACTGGAAGTAACCAGAGATCGCAAAGCTGGGAGATGTTTTTGGGGAGAAGATTTCATGAGATCCTTTAAGTTTTCAATGAACTCATTGCCTTTTTGATTTTGAATAGTTGGCAGGAACTGAGCTTTCCCAAATTCAGTTTGAGTAAGGAAGTGCTTGATGAAATTATCAAGATCACCACCAGCAATAAAGAGGAATGCCTTTTTTAACATTGCAATTCTCTCTCTTTTTGTTGAAGCTCCCAAGGAAAAAAGGGTAGCATAGAAGAAGTAAATTTAACTGAGGACATGGTAGTATTTTGAATCTGTAATTAGGTCAGATCTCTGATGTGTGCCTTAATGATGGAGTAGTTATGATCAGAATGTGATCTTTGAATGGGGTCTTTTGGATTAGAAGCTTTGTGGTACTTTAGCTCTTATATACCAAGCTAAATGACACCATTCTGAAAGAAATGGTGTGATAGCTTTTATTATAGTTTGAACTTGAATTTATGTTTGCAGAAATTAATTAAATACCCAATTTTCATGCACAAGTGATATATGTGAAGCAGCTAAGCATTATTATTACATCATATCCTCTTTGTAATCAATGCAAATCAATTAAAATGATGTATTCAGTTAATTGTAACTCTTCCGCATATTTTTAAAATGATAAAATATTAAAGAATTCCATTTAAAGAATGCTTAATTTGAGGTTTGAAGCTCACTTGAACCTTAAAATCAATCTAAATAGTGATAAAAACATCCTAACTTCAAACTATCATAAAATCCTAGAGAATTGAGCTTTTTAAATAAAATAAAATGTGAAAATAAAGCTCTCAATCTTATCTTTAATTTTTTCAAATAAAAAACATCTGTTGTGTATTAAAAAAAGAGTATTTATTAGCTTTGAAGTGATCTACTTTATATCATTAGATATAATCATATAATAAAATCTGGATTATGCTCTTTTAAATTACTTTCGCTTTAATATTGAGCATATTATACATATTAAAATTTTTACACCAATAGAAAGATAAGATTCTTATCTTCATTTTGATAGTTTACAGTGTGAAAAATATTAATTTTTCATTGAGTTATTAATGTTTTAAATATAAATTGTGTAATTAGTTACTTTTTCAAAATCGAACTGTGTTATGCTGCGACTTGAGCAGCATGTGCATTAGAAAATGGCCTAATCCCTAAAATAATGACCCATATGTACACTGAAGGTTGGCTCAAACCATTTTGTTTGTGAATCCATGTATTTTGGAATGTATTTTGTTTGTGGTACAGTAATTTTCAAAGCTTTGGTGCTAAGCAAAATCAACTTGGATGTAATCAAAATAGAAGTGAATCCAGTTATATTATTAATTAATATAAATTCATTGATTTTTAATTTTGTTTATATCTGAGTTAACTTCACTTAGATTTAAGCAAACTCCAAGTATCAATGTAAAATATACCCTCTGTTAACAGGGATTTTGGGTGTTAATTGACGAAATGGCTCAGCACAACAAGTAACTCATACAGTAGTTTTCTGAGCTTTGGCGCTGAGTTATTTTCGCTTTACACCATAGCTGTGAAAACTACTGCACTATATTGCTTTTTAATATTATATATCTCATCCAAACGGAATCGCAAATAAGGGGTATGATTTTGAGTTTTCCGATTGGATTTGAAATCAGACTGTTGTGGCAATAAGTGATTACGTAAAATACGGTCAGCCGCCGCAGGTAAGATTCGAGTCGGATTCAGCAAAAGGTAACGGGTCCGATCCTTTATACCTGGCCCGTATCCTAGACGGGTTGTTTGTTTTGGTGAGGTCATTTTTGACAGTAACATACGTCCACTATCAGGGACGAATTAAAATCAGAGTTCCACAAACACTTGCAGGTTAAACATACCCTGGGTGGTTTAAGCGGATTCTTTAATTATTATTATGGATTTACTTGATGCTTTAAATAGCGGTTCGCTGGAGTGATTTCAATTCGTAAACAACTTATATGATCGTCTCTTAGCTAAGCTGGACTAGTTTGTTCTCGAGGGGTGTGTGATCTAAGCTTGTTGCGCAAGGCCATCCGTCTTGAGTAAAATGCTTATATTCATTTAAAGTATGTGGAGAAAATTAAAGACATGTTTTGATTCGCCTTGTTTCATGATATTGGCAAATGTGATCTAATCGACCAAATTTAGCGGCTGGCAAAATGTGGTTTGCTCATTGAGGCTTAGCTAAACTGAGACAAGAACGTGGCAGGTAAAGGGGCAGATTAACTCCATAATTTCTAGCGGCTTCACCCATGCCACCTCACCATTACATTATGGGGATCATTAATTAATTAACTTTGCTTTGCTTTGCAAGTTTATCCGGCCAAGGCCTGCGATGTCCCGTCTCTCGTCATAGCCCTTTTTCTAAATGCAAGTTTGATTGGCTATGTATCATTCTTCAAAACTCTCATGGGTTTTGAATTTTCATCCACCCGATCCTTGGATAAGAGTCCATGGCTGGAACATTGCCGAAAGCAAATTTCAAAGCAAACCTTGATTCAAGTAAAAAAACTATAACCCTTTTACCAACATTGTAATAGCGAATTCGAATATTCGCTATATATTCGTTATTGATGACTACGTCAACACAAGTATTTAACCCAAGCTTACCACAATAAACCTCACCTTGATTATTTCTTAAATATATCACATTTGTAAATCACCATTACAACATCAAATTTTAAACTAAAAACGACATGTTCCAGGCCTTTTAGACGATCTCCTTCCGTGACAAACACAGATACGTTTTGCAATATTATGCATCAAGCAATGACCCATGTCAACCTCATCAACAGATCAAGTACCTATAATCAAAGAGGAAAGATTGGGATGTTCAAGTTATCAGATTTTTCACATCAGCACTTTTATCAGTGCTGCAACATCTTCAATTACTCCCTCTTGGGGAATTAACGCCCTGAGTAGTTCACCAAATGAGTCACCAAATGGTTCAGCGTCTAATCAATAGGTTAGTGGCACTCCTATAATTTGCCCATATATTACGGGGATCAAACAATCCAGATCCTATGCAGAACGCAACTTGAATAAGCCTTGTGACTTAAGAGGAACATTACTCAGATAAGCCCCATGACCTGTATGATGTACATGGACAGTATGTGGCTTTCCATGATACTATATAATATTCTATATTAATATCAAATAAAGTATCATTCTCTTCTTAAATTTACCCTTTATCTTGTTTATTATACTTCCCAGAAGTATAATCTCAACAGTGGTAGCACAGGTAGGTTATCCATACCTACCCAACTCAAAGAAAAAATTCCTCCTAAGAAAAGGACCCAACAAATGGCCCTCCCCGCAGGCTGGAGAGACTACAAAGAAGGACAAGACGTCCCTACAGGTTTCACCATCTTCAACAATGTTCTTGTCCCCACCAAACAGTACAACCTTCTCCATACTTGTAGACTCCTGAACCCGCCTACACCCTCTACAGTCCTGCAGATGCCTGAGATGGCAATAGTGGCAAAATCAACTGTAGGGATGTAAAAGTGAGAATTCAAAAGTGAGAATTCAAAAGTGAGAATCTAAAGGTGGCCATGTCGACACTTTTAAAATTAAATTAAAACAGCTCGTCTTAAATTAAAATTTATTATGGCCATATAAAATACTTTTTATTCATTCTATCAACTAAAAAACTCAAGAAAAGTAATTACTTTATTATAAAAAGCCATTTTGAAAATTTAAAAAGTGTCAACATGGCCACTTTTAGATTCTCACTTTTGAATTCTCACTTTTTACCCCTACAGTCAATTTTGCCACTGTTGCCCCCAAGATACCCACCATTGTGTTTAAACGCCTACACTCAGCAGAAATTGGGACGTTTGCAGGACTACACCGTAAAAACGCCAACCTCTGGATTAACAGCACATAAAGCAATTTCACACAAGTGGGCTATCCCTGCAGACCCTGGGCCAGCAAAGTTGCCCTCCATATCACAGTAACTGCCTCTTGTTTTTTAAGTGAATGGCTCAAAGAACACCCTAACCAAAATGAAAACTGGGACATATTCAAAGCTGCCTTCCTCAAAAAGTTTGCCATGAAAGATTCCAATGTGGTGATTATGACAGAACTTCAAGCTTTCAAAATTACAGGAATAATATGGGATTACATTGCAGTGTACAAAGACTTATGTGACCGAGCTCTCAACACTATTAACTTTGACAAAGCAGGACCACTACTGGACTTCTACAATGGCCTTCCCACACACATTAGACGTCAGTTTGACATGACCCAATGCAAGAACCTCAAGGATGTGTTCCTCAAAGGACAACACACAGCTCAGAAGTCTGATGATCTACACACCACCAACAAGCGCAAGGAGAGCCCTACAGTAAGAAAATAACCTCAACCAAACAAGCAAAACAACCAAGCCAATAACACTCATCCTCAAAACGGGAATCACACTGCACAAGCCAACCAGGCAAGCATTGAAGATATCAACAAGAAGGGAAAAGCTCAGGGGAGTTCTTAAGCAAGCCACTCTCCCCCAATCTACAAGACTTGTACAGGGACCAAGATGTGGATTCAATTATAATGATCCAAGTACCCTCCAATGATCCTCTACTGTTTGCCACCCAAACTGGAAATAAACTCCTCACTTATCCTTTCTGTTTTTACAGATATCAGGGCACAGCACTATTCAACACTGGAGAAGACCAATCCCTTGTTGACAAGGAATTTTCCAACCTCATGAAACTACCCACAGTCTGAAGCAACGTCAAGAAAGTTGTCATGGCAGATAATAGAAGCACACCAGTCACCAAAGAAGCAAAGCCTTTCTGTGCCCAAATTAGAGATGTGCAAACCATGCTCAATGGCCCTATCTGTGATGAAAATTGAAGGATATTAAGAAGCTGTCTCCAAGTGGTGGGGAATTACCACCCAAATTCACATAGAATTAATGATTAACCACCAATGTGGCTTCAGATATTATTTTGTGAGATTTCTAGTTGAGATACTAGGATTAAGTAAAATAATTAATCCTAACCAAAGTAGCCCAAGATAAATAGCCTGTGAAAGCATCAGAGAATCTTCAGAATAAAATCCAAAACACTGAGATACAACCAGATTTTCAGTTTTGAAGACAGGTGGAATAACTCCAAGATTGGCAGGCACGGAATGAACATTGGGTGGAGTCAACAACAAAGTGCCAACGGCAGGGCCCCATCTTCCAGTGATGATCTGGCTGAGAATCAGATTGTAGGGGATGTAACGTAACAATCCAACTACAGGATGCATTTGAAATTAAATTTAGACCAAGGAATATATGATTTTTATTGAGTAAAATTTGGGAGGACTCAACTCTTAAGAGTTGAAACAGTGAAAATTATTCAATATATATCAAAATTTGACTAAGCAATACCACCTGGATCCTGGGCTCCTACTCCTTCCACATTATCAAGTGAGTATCTAGTCCAGGTTGCAAAGAACCCTTTAGTGACCAACTTCTGATGAACATGATGATAAATAAGATCATATCAGGTGACCCTTAAATTATGTCAATTTATCAACCTCAAATTATGGGGGGATCAGATTCAACCAGCAAACTGGAGCAGCTGTAACCCATTTTCAATCAACTGTTTGATTCAAGTCTGTTAAATCAGTCAATTTTGTTAAAGGTTTTCTGGCTTTTTGAGCTTTCCTACTTGGCCAAATAATCCCTGGAATTATAAAACTTACTGTGACACTATCATACCAATCCCCAAATATGATGTTATACTTGGTTTGGATTGGATGAGAAGGACCAAGCCCCATATCAACTGGGATAGTGCTACCCTCACCATACAATAAGGCAAGGTACACCACCATGTCTACCCAACTCATCTCAACACGCTTATGAAAGACCACATGTTTGTAAAGATCATGGAAACAGAAGAGGAAACCAATCCTAGCAAAATCAATTGGGACACCTGCACATATGAAGGTATCCACTTTAAAAGTACAGAAACCAGATGTGAGAAAGATTAAATTTGAGACCAACTGGCTGGCAAATTTCCTTCTGTCTTCCAAGAAGCCTTACCAGGTTTACCACCCAACTGTGACATACAACACAAAATCAACCTCAAAGGAAGTGTACCAAAAGTATGCCCTATCTATTGCCTCACACCCTAAGAAGATGTTGCATTGAAAGCCTATCTTGACAAAGCCCTTGAGAAAGGACTCATACAACCTTCAAAATCACCTTTTGGTGCCGCTGTCTTCTTTGTAGCAAAGAAAGATAGAGGACTCTGCCTAGTCACAGACTACAGAGCTCTCAACAAGGTCATAATTAAGAACAGGTATCTCCTGCCCCTGATTGACAACCTTTTCAATACCCTGGGGGGTCCCAAATCTTTACAACAATTGATCTGACAGCAGGCTATCACCAAATTTGCGTAAAACCTGAAGATATCCCAAAGACCTCATTCAGAACTAAATACAGATCCTTTGAATGTTTTGATCTCAATTTTGGTATGACAAACGCTCCCAGCACCTTTGTGACTTTCATGAATAAGGTTTTTAAAAAATACATCAGAAAACAAGCAATTATCTACCTTGACAACATCATCATCATCTACAGCCCAACCTTAAAGCAACACTGGGAAGACATTTGCCTGGTCCTCTTTACCCTTAAAGAAACCAATTCATTGCAAAACCGTCAAAGTGCAACTTCTTTTTGGATGAAATTACATTCCTTGGTCACATTATCAGCAAGGACAAAATCAAACCAGACCCAGGAAAAATACGTGCCATAACAGAAATGCCAGCCCCAAGAAATAAAAGTGAACTATGTACCTTCCTATGCATGATAGCCTACATTAGAAGGTTCATCCCTGACTGGGGTGCTCTGACAGCCCCCTGTCAGCCATTACAGGCAAAAGAACCAAGTTTGTGTGGACACTGCTACAAGACCAGCACTTCCAACAATTAAAAGAATGTATGGTCACCACCCCTATCCTCCAATACCCAAACTGTGATGGAATATATGCTTTAGAAACTAATGCATCTGACTACGCCATAGGAGGGGTACTCCATATCCAGACAGTAGAAAAGGATTTCCTCCCAGTGGTGAACAAGTTAAGGAAGATATCTGACAGTAAAAAAGATATCCCATACACAATAAGGAGTTGGTAGCCATTGTGCAATGCCTCATGAAATGGCAATGCTATCTAGAAGGATCCCAAACATTCAAAGTACTTACCAACCATAAATTATTGATATTCTTCAAGACACCACAAAACTTTTCAAGAAGACAAGTCAGATGGATGAGCCTCATATAGAGATATCCAATGCAGATCAAATATAAGCCAGGCAAGGGAATGCTTACTGCAGATGCCCTATCAAGGCTATACAGTAAACATGTTCTATGAGCTGATGGGGGCCCTGATTGGCCCATGTTGATCATGGGGAATCTCCAAGAAGGATTTTCATCTGGCACATCAATGGAAATCCAAGAGCAATTCCTTAAGAAGAAACATCTGTTCAAAAACTTATATGGCACATGACACCAAATACTCACAAATGGTGACACTGTACCTTACGTCCTGTCAACACAAAAGATTGACACAATCCTCTGGTATCACAGAGACCTGAGACACACCCATAGCAGGAACTTGCATGAATATCTCATTACACGCTACTGGTGGCCCAATATGATAGATGATATCTGAGAATTATTAGAACAGTGCAAAGTCTGAAAAGTACGCCCAAACCAAAGCATCACCCAAGTCAGTAGTACCAGTATCCATCATACAACCCTTCAAAGTGTGATCACTGGATATAGTGGGACCAATACTTGGCAATAACAAGGGCAAAAGTTACATCATAACAGCTATTGACTATGCAACTAGATGGCCTGTGGTACAAGCTACAAAAGAACACAAAGTCAATGATGTGAGACAATTTATTGGTTGCCGTGTTTTGAGGTGTAGCACAGATACACAACAGGGAATCCTAACCTTAGGATTGGATTTGTACTAAGTCTTGGTTAGATGGCAGGGAAGGCTATGCAATTACCTTGTGGCCCTGAATGAATAATCTCTACTAGTTGTGGCTAGAGAGAGGCGCCAAAGCACTTGAAGACACAAAGACAAAAATGTGAATAGAACTTAAATTTTATTGGTATAAGTGAAAAGGAATATATACTGTGTAGCTTTACTACAAAAAAGTACATGGACGGTAGGATCACTTGCCACAAGCATGAGTGGGGCAAGTGAGTTGCACAGAGTCAGGAAACCAAACTTTTGTATTTCCCAGATTAGATATAGACTCATTTTGAGGGGCAAAAGCAAAAGAGAGAGATTGGTCCTCAAAATAACCCATCAAAGGCAAAATTGAGACATATGAATGGTGGCATTTGCAACAGAGTAGAAAAACAAAATGTCTCCCTAGTGGAAGCCCTCAGTAAGTTATCTGCCAACAATCTAAAAGCCTGGGTTGACATGCCACCAACAGCACTCATGGTATGTAGAACATGAGTCAACCACAACAAGGGTAAAAGCCTGTATGAGCTTGTCTATGGGAAGAAGCCCGCCCTTGTTAGTACAACTGCAGGACCACAATTAAATCTGCCAAAAAGGGTTCCAGATGACAATAATCCAACTTACACTATGATAGAGAAGACCAGGAAGACATGGAACAAAAAAGAATTGAAAGAGAGGCAATCCTGCTACAACAGGAAAGATTCCAGGTCAGGGACAAAACTGGGTTGTCAATCACAACCAGCACAAGTTGGAACCAGGATTACATGGGCCAGGCATTGTCATGGAGGTCAAGCCCAACAACACCTACCTCATCAAGGAAATTGGCGCTAGAACCAAACTAAAACACATGCATCATGACCAACTCCGCCTACATAAAGCAAGAACAGCCCAGCGCAACTCCAGACTCCCTGTTCCCAATGCCAAACTGGATCAGTACCAAGCTTGTATCACCAACACTCTTAAGAGAATCCCCAAGGTTCCACCTTCCAGCACCCCAGGGGGAGATGTCGCAACATATTTGATTACTTCCTCTTGGGGAATTAACACCCCAAGTATTTCACCAGATGTTTCACCAAATGGCTCACCAACTAATCATTAAGCCAGTGGCACCACTATCATTTGATCATCTATTATGGGGATCAAACAATCCAGATCCTAAGTAGAACACAACTTAAATAAGCCTCCTGACTTATGAGGAACATTACTCAGATAAGCCCCATGACCTCCATGATGTACATGGACAGTATGTGGCTTTTCCATGATACTATATATTACCCTATATTCATATCCAATAAAGTATCATTCTCTTCTTAATTTTCCTCTTTATCTCGTTTTATATAATCCTAAGAAGTATATAATTGGCACTATTTCTATATATTGATGGAATAAAAAAATTATTAACTGCAATTATAAAATTTAAATTTTAGATTTTTCAGTTTTTTATTAAAAATAATTCGGGCTAAAAAATTTTGACATTTTTATGAAAGTAACAGTTTTAAAGCCCCAGGCAGGAATCAAACCCACACCCAGCTGCCAGGCAGGGCAAGCAGGTGACAGAGATTTGCTTGGACCTGGATTTGCTTTGAAAAGCAAAAATACAGTGCAGGAATCATTCTTGTCCTGGCTAAAGCTATGGGGACCGCCCTGGGACTCAAAAGCTATGCCCAAGCCTCAGTGGGTTTGGCTGGGCCTGGGCAGGCTAATTTTAGCTGCCCAGGGCTCCCAGTTCAAGACCACCCTCCATTTAGTAATTTGGGGTTCCCAATTGAGAACCCCTTTTTTAATCAAGTTCTACAGCCTCAGAAATGCCTGTCAAGACAATTTAAAATTGGTAATCAAATTCAAAATGGCTCCATGACACCTGCAGCCAGCACTACCAGAACCAATGGCCAGCCAACAAAGATAGACCACCAGCAAGCCAAGCAATTGTTCCTGAAGACCTCAAAAATAATGAAAAAACAGCCAACATAATTTTAGATGCCAAACCTTGTCACCCAGATAGCACAGGAAGAATGCCCAGAGGCATCTGCATGTGAATGACTATATAAGCCAAAAGCACTATAAAGACTCTTTATTGTCCTTTTTACCAAATAAAGTTTGTTACAAACCTTTGGTTCTCTAACCTATTCTTTTACGTATTTCTGACACTCTTCTATCTACAATTGCCTAGATTCCAGAACTCTACCTCAGGTGTTGGACATCAAGCGCCATCTAGAGACCTAGAAGCTCCTGATTGTTACCACCCCCTGACTGTGGCGGATCCAGGTCCAACCAGTCCATCCCACCATTATCCTGCCCTTTACTCTTATTACCATTACCTTCCTTTGACAAAGCTTCAAAGATCTTTGTCTCCAGAGAGGCAATTTTATGGGACAACACTTTGTTATCATCCTACCAATGGTCCATGATCTCAACACTCTTTTCCTCTCTTGCCCTTAAAGCCTCACTTTCACAATTTGCCTTTGCTTTCACTTGCTGTAAGATTTTGTCCCATCCTACTAACAGGCTCCAGGAATCCCACACATAGATTTGGTTTCCTTGGGCGGGAGTCCCTTCTTTTGAAAAGTAAACAGAGTATAACTCTTTGAACGCAGCCTTTACTTCCACCAAGGACTCCTCAGGCACAGTCTTGGTGACCTCCAAGCTTTCCCAAGCTTCCTTCAACAAACTTGTAGGAACCTCTTTCCTGGCAGCAGCAGTTTCCATGCAAAGTACTCCAAATTTGGCCCTTTTAAAATTTAACAAAGAAGACATAATAATTGAAAAGGTAGTTGAGGGGAAAGCGTCAAAATTGACAATATATATTTATTAAAGTGTAGCTGTTTTTGCTTATATATCATTTGGGGCATATTTGGCTAAAAATCCCTCTGGTTCCTGAATCAACCCATGATTCATCTCACGTGGTCTATGACATTTGAGTCATCCAAACCTAGATCTTTACCTAAAAGATCACCAATATTTCTCAACCTATGAGAATCAACCTACAATGGGAAGAAGTCACCTGACTCCATTCATCCCAATGTACTAAATTCAGCATGGAGCTTCCTCAGCTCCCGGCCCCAAACCCCTGTGGATTACACACCCCAACACTCAGCTATTGATGTTCCAACTGGGAACCAGTTGATCAATCCTGAATTCCTAGGCATCCTTGCCTTTATTTAGTTATCTTTGCATTTAATGGTTTTTTTAACTTAAACCCCATTACAACACTTCAAAACTCAAACCAGGTGCCACTGCGGCGCCCAGGAACTTTCCCAGGCGGCTCCCCAGCGCCTGAAAAATTTGATAGTGGCGCCTCAGTGCTTTGCAAATCCATTAGGCGGCGCAGCAGCGCTTTTAACCCAAAATTTGGGGGTTTAGTTATGGTTGACCTTAACCAAACTTCTTGACACAGTCAAGGCAATTTAACCAATATAATTAAATACTCATTAATTATATTCCCGTGTATTTATTAATTAATCTTCCCAATTAATTAAACCGTTTTTTGAGACATCCCGTCTCTCAGATTGACCCAGCCAATCTTGTCTTCTGTTCTTTTATTGAACCTAGATATCCAGTTTTCAAGAATCTTTACCTTAAGACTTCCAATCCAACCTATCTACATGCAATAATCAGAAAAACAGAGATAACTTTATATTTCAGAGCATTTATTTGGCTAAATACTCAATAGTGACTGTCATACGGTTACACTGACACTCTGTTCTGCCCTGTACATTTCACAGAGTATTCACCCAACCAAGACCACTAACCCTGGGCTTTGGAAGACTTGCAGTGGTACACCCGCCCAAAAGCTCCCAAAGATATCTACTAAATTGTGTGTGACAGCAAGGAGATCACCATATACTCTTTGATATTCAACAGGAAATACAACAATCCTTCTGCCTACCTGGTCTCCATAAAACCACCCTTGACACCCAGAATGTCTGTCTCAACCCCCCATTTCTGATGCCACTCTCTATAATAGTCAATTCCTGGGAGTGCTATACCTGGCACTCACTGGGTTGATTGATTCTGCCTTGCCAGCAGCTGGGCCTTGGTCTATGGCTGGGAAGGCCCTCTCATACCTGATAAAGTTAGATCCCATCATCTGGTGGGCCATTGTCATGGATTTAAGCTTGGGCAGCCAGCCCATCATTGTCAGGGATCACAAAGGCTGCAGGTTTTGCAGGAAGAGCCCACCACAAGAGTGGAGCTAATTTGAAGAGGTATAGGAAGGACTTTCCCACCCAGGAACATAGATAGCAGCCAGAATTATAGTATCAATCACCCCAGTAAAAGTGATGTACACAATCCCAAATAGTTTATTGGTATGGTTCAGGAGAAGTTCAGGTGCAGACACAGGCATTGGTTTTGGGGGCACTGGTGATTCCATATCCAAATGGTAATTGGGCAAGAAGTTGAACTTGCCTCTAAACAGTTTGGGCTCAGTTAGGTACCAGAGATCTTGTTAGTTGTATCTAACTGCAGATTTTATGTGGGCCAAGTGATGAAGTTCAAGGTCCTTTTTGGGGGTATATGTCAGGATACCAAGAGTACTGTGGAGCTCTAGAAGGTGAGGGAGTAGTTGAAGCAGGTACTGGCATGGCCCACCAGATGATGGGACCTAACTTTACCAGGTAGGAAAGGGCCTTCCCAGCCACAGCCCAAGGTCTAGCCGCTGGCAAGGCAGAGTCAATCAATCCCGTGAGCGCCAGGTAAAGCACTCCCAGGAATTGACTACTCTGACCAGTGGCATCAGAAGTGGGGGGTTGAAATGATTGGTTTGGGTGTTGGGGGCAGTTCCATGGGGACCAAGTAGGCAGCAGGATTGTTGTACTTCCTGTTGAAGATCATAGGGTAGATTGTGATTGCTTTGCCATCACGGACAATTTTGTAGGGTTCCTTGGGAGCGTTTGGGCAGGTGTACCACTTCAAGTCTTCCAACGTCCAGGGTTTGTGGTAAGGATTGGCAGGATACTCAGTGAAATGCACAGGGCCAAAAGTAGTGTTAGGTGGAAAGTAGTAGTCAAAGGCTTTGGTTTTATCAACTGGAGTCTGACTATCTATCTCAGTAGATGGGTACTGACACTTGGGTGTATGCAGATGGAAGAGTATTAAAAATAGGTATGGAAACAGATTGGTGAACCAAAGGTTCTTAACAACTTTATTTGGTAAGGATGACAATACAGAACTTTTCCAAGTGCTTCTGATTTATATACTTACTAACATGCAGGTGCCTCTGGGCATTCTTCTGATGCTATCTGTGTGGCAAGGCTTGGCATCTCAGGTTCTGCTGTTTGTTTGGTTGCTTCATGGTTATTTTTGGGGTTTTTAGGAACAGTTATTTGGCTTTTTGATGGTCCATCTTGGCTTGGCTGGCCATTGATTCTGGAAGATTTGACTTCTGGGGTTTTTTTTTGGGGAGGGTCTTCCAATTTGATCACCATTTTTGGACTGGCTTGCCAGGCTCTCTTGATCCCAAAGAACTTGGTTAAAAAAGGGGTCCCCAATTGGGGACCCCAAATTACTTAATGGAGGGTGGGCTTGATCTGGGTTTACTGGGCAGCTAAAAATAGTCTGCCTAGGCCCAGTCAAACCCACCAAGGCTTGGGCGTAGCTTTTGGGGCCCAAAGCAGGGCCCTCAGCTACCACCAAGGCAGGAATGGTTCCTGCACCTGGATTTGCTTCAAAAAGTGAAAATCCAGGTGCAGGCAAATCTCCCCCACCCACTAGTCCCGCCTGGTAGCTAGGAGCGGGTTTGATTCCTGCCCAGGGCTTCAAAATTATTACTTTTGTAACAGTATAGTATTTATACCCAGGCTTTGATGGGTACTCTGTGAAGTGGACATGACCAAAGGGGACACCTGGAGGACAGGAATCTGCGGGCAAAAGGGCAGGAGGGCCAGTTGATATTGTACTGAATTGATAGATGGCAAAAACAAAATAAGGCAATAGCTGTGGAAGCCAATATGACATAATCTTTATTCCAAAATGGCAATAAGGTTGGAGCACGGGGGCTAAAGTTCTATATAGCACCCCATTGCCAAACTTATATTTTCTCATTTGGGGTTCATCATAAGATTGGGGAATCTGATGTCAGGTGGCCAGGACACCTTGGTTTAGGAGTATCAAAATGGCACTGCTGCTGGAGGCTTGCTCATTGGTTAAAATCTCAGGAAAGTTTTCTTGGCCCTTCTGCTCTCAAGCCATGGTCATGGGGGCAGGCCTTAAGCCCGCTTTTTCCTCTGGTAGTGGATCTTGATTGGCTACTTGTATAGCCTTCATGCTCATGAAGTTAACAATAGGAATTTCTCTGCCTCCATCAGGAAAGTCACTGGGCCCTTCCTTGGGTGCTGTAGCTCTTAAGTCTTTGCTGGTGTTATCATTTTGGGAATTAGGCTTGGCCTCAGCTTGAGGGGGCTTGATCCCAGAAAAACGCGGGTGACTGGCCCTTTGGCCCTCAGGGTTGGCGGCCTGCAGGTGGTCAGGTTTAGAGTTCAAATCTTGCTCTGGGCCCTGGGTTTTGAGGGGAAAAATTGTCAATACTGACAGCCATGTCTATACCTGCATCTGCCCCTCCTTCACCTGAAGGTGCATTGTGGTACTCTTGGTATCCTAACAGACATTGACACTTTACATTGTGAGTATGACTTGACAAAAAATAGGGTTAAACTGAGATCTTAATTAAGCTTAATATTAAATCATGTCAAAATGGCCACAATTTTGTCATGTTTTCTGGGTTTTCACCTCTGAGAGCTTTAAAAAATGGGAATTTAGCTTGAACTGTTACACTCACAGGCCTAGAGAACAGAGCCAATCAGAAGCATATATTTGTTTAACTCACTACACTTGAGGAAGAACCAGTCATATTCCTACCTACTTTGGGCTCTATGTCTATCTGCAATAGACATAGGCTTTGCTAAATAAACACACTCTTCTTCTATCATCCTAAAGTACCACCTTTTTAAAAAAACACTCTGTATGTCAGGAAGCCAGTCATAGGTAGAGGCATTGGGCGGCTTGGGGTGAGGTGTGGTCAAGCCATTGGGTAGGGCCCACCATAGAATGGGTGCTAACTTGATAATATAAGATAAAGATTGCTTGAGCAAGGACCAGGGTCCGGAGTTGGGGACCACAGAATCCACCAATACTGTCAAAGTAATGTAGAGTACTCCAAAAAGTTGAGTAGAGGTGGTCTCGGCTGCGGCAGTGGGTTCCAAGGGGCAGTCTGGTTTTGGGGTTAATGATGGAGTCATGGGAACAAAGTACGCTGGTAGGTAGTTGTACTTGTTCTTGAATAATAAGGGTGGTATCTTGACTCTCTTTCCTTCACGTCCTATGTATTTGATACTTCTAGTCCTTGCCAAAGAGTTGGCAATGAGAATGGTTTACAAGTCGTACTCTGAATAGGCCAAGCTGGGGGGGGTACTCAGTAAAGTACACAGGTCCAAAGGGAGCTCTGGGGGTGGTATAGTGCCTGGGGCAATTTGGCAGATTGGGCTTGGGAGGGGGCAGCGGCCTGGTAGTCTACTTGACCGGAATTAAGATGGAAGATCACTAAGACTAGATAGGGTAAGATTTGTTTGAACCAAAGGTTCATAAAACTTTATTATCAAAAATGATGATGGGGTCTTCACTGTACCGCCAGGGTTTTTATACCATGGGACTTTGCTTCTTTGATTTTTGCAGGGTTCAGGTTCACAGACAAGGCACTGGCAGGGCATGGGTCTTGGCTTGGAGTCTCAAGGGCAGCAGATCCAGGTTGTGCCTTTTCTGGCAAATAGAAATGGCAATGCTTTGCTCCGCCACCACTGTTTACTATGTCACCTGAGTAGTTCAATTGTGTTACCCCTTCTGGGTGGAAGACTGGCAGCTGCTGGTGGTCATTGGCAGAGTTAAAAATAGGTTTTGTTTTAACCTCCTTAAGGCAAGCTGAAATCTCTGCATAGGTTCAGGTTTTTGGTGGCTCAAGGTTGGTATCAATCTGATGACCATTTGGGAAATTGTCCTTGGGAGACTGGCAGGTCTCAGAGTAACTCGGGTTTGCAATTTAACAAGTGGGTGGTCTCCTGTCCACTTTGTGTGACTTGAGTAGTCTTTGGAGGATCAGGATTTGATTCCAGGGTTTCCAATGTTGGTTTTGAAACTCCAGTATTGGCTTTGGGCAGGTTGGAAGTGGGTCCTTCACCAACCTCTGTTAGCCAGGTTACATCTCCTTTGCAGATATGGGTCTTTATTGGCACCAGTTTGACGTCAGACTGGCAACTATTCAGGGAATTCTCTGTAGTAGGCCAGCAGGTTGCGGAGTAATTCATCAATTTGAGCCTGTGACTTAACGGGTTGGCGGGTCCTGGACTTTCCTGGAGGGTTTGATCTGTCTTTCAGGAACTGGGGCTCAACTCTTGAGTTTTCAATACAAGTATTGAAATGTCATTCATGACATCATCCCCTTCCTTCCTGGGGGTCCCTTTCTTCCTGGCCTTCTTCTCAAGGTACTGTTGGATTGCTAGTTGGGAGTTGGGTAGGTTGCTTAATGGTTCCCAGGTGCTTTCCTCAGGTGGGTATCCCTTCCACTTGGTGTAGTACTGGAGGGTTTTATAGTGGGTACAGTCCCCATGAATATATTCAACTTCATATTCTTCAGAGCGTCCTACTTGGATGGGAGGGGGGTCAGTCTTGAGTTTCTGGTGGGGAAGAGAGGTTCCTTCTTTCTTGAATAAAAGCGCACGGTGGAAGACATTATGTATTTTCCACAGGGGGTAGTTCTAGTTCAAACGCTACTTCACCTACTAGCTTGGTGACCTTGTAGGAGCCACTTCTTCTGTGGGCTAACTTCCAACAGGGGACAGTCAGAGGCACGTTTTGAGAGTCCAGATAGACTTTGTCTCCTACTTTCAACGGTTTCCCAGGGATCCTCTTTTTGTCTGCAAACGCCTTATAAGTCTGGACAGCACGGTTCAGGTTCTTAAGACAGGTTTGTTGGGTGTTGTGTATCTGTTCAATCCAGGTTTGTCCTGACGGGTTTGTTTCCTTACTACCAATACTGGGGTCCCAGGATGGGTCAAAGCCATAATTGGCTTTTAAGGGGGACATTCCAGTAGATGCATGGTCTTTGCTGTTGTAAGCATACTGTGCCATGGGTAGCATCTCTGCCCAGTTATCTTTATTGGTGTTGGTGTAGCATTGTAGGTATTGTTCAAGTATTTGGTTCACTTGTTCAGTCTGGCTGTTGGTCTGTGGGTGGTAGGAGGTTGATACACAGTGTTTTACCCTCAAGTCCTTCATCACCTGAGTCCATTATTTGGAGGTGAATTGGGGTCCTCTATCAGTGATGATTTCCCCCAGAGTACCATGTTGAGTTAGGATGCAGTTGTGGAAGTGTCTAGCTGTCTCTGCGGCAGTGCAGTGAGTGGTGGTAGGTATGAAATAGGACATCTTAGTAAGCCTATCTACCATGACCAGGATGGCATTGAACAAATTGGAGAGGGGGCAGTTCCACAACATAATCCATTGAAACGGACTGTCAGGGTCCCACTGGTATATCTAGTGGTCTTAGCAGGCCTTCAGGTTTGGATATACGGGTTTTGGTTCTTCCACATGTCTCACAGCCTTTGATATCGGTAGCCACATCTTTGTTCATTTGGGGACAAGCGTAATTCTTCTTGATTCCTTGGAGTGTCTTGAGTCTGCCAGGGTGGCCGGTCATCTCTGAGTCATGATAATCAGCAAGTACTTTTGTTCTTGTTTCACCTTCTGGTACGTAGATTTGGTTTTGTAATAGCAGGGTGGATCCTTTCAGCAAAAATCCTTTCTTGTGGTGGTGGCTCCCTGGGTCTGAGGTCAAGACATCAACAAGTTCTGCTGAGTATTTATCTTGTTTCTGCGCCTCAATTATGTCAGTTTTGTGGGCCATGATATTCATGTACATCAATTGAATGCCTAGGCTGGCAGGGTCAAGGAGTACATGTGTGTTGTGGTCCTTGGTTTCTGTAGAGGAAGGGGTCAGATCAGCTCTTCTACTCAGGGCGTCAGGTATCATGTTCACCTTCCCAGGCTTGTAGTTAATGGTCAAGGTGTAGTCAGCCAGTTCTAAGGCCCATCTGGCCTGACTTTGGTTCAGCTGTCTGGGTTTAAAGAAATAAACCAGGTTCTTGTGATTGGTTAGGACCTTTACTGGAAAATTGGCACCACATAGGTATTGGCGCCAATGTTTCAAGGTCTTCATTATAGCAAGTATCTTCTTATCGTAGATTGGGTAGTTTCCTTTGGCAGGCAGCATCTTCTTGGAGTAATATGCTACAGGATGTAGCATACTATCCCCTCCTTCCTGAAGAAGGACCCCACCCACTGCAAAGTTGGACGCGTCTGTTTCCAGCACAAAAGGCTTGGATGGGTCAGGTATGGCCAGGACGGGGGAAGAGGTGAAGGTGAGTTTCAGGGTCTCAAAGGCGGTGATTCATTCTGAAGTCCAGGCAAAGGTGACCTTGTCAGAGCATAGGCGGGTCAGGGGCAGAGTGATGTGAGAAATTTTTTGGATGAAATCCCTGCAATAATTTGCCAGGCCCAAAAAACTTCTCACGTCTTTTCTACATTTGGGCATTGGCCAAGACGTTATTGCTTCTACTTTGTCCTGTGCCATTGCAAACCCGCCGGTCTTTACTATGTATCCCAGGAATTCAACTTTGGATTGGAAAAAATCACATTTCTTAAGCTTGGCGTGTAGGTTTGCTTGGGAGAGTTTTTCAAGTATAAGGTCCAGGTGGCACAGGTGTTCCTCATGAGTCTTGCTGTAGATGAGGATGTTGTCTAAGTACACAATACAAAAGTGGTCAAGATATTCCCCTGGGACAGTGTTAATCATCCTTTGGAAAGTGCTGGGGGTGTTGGATAGGCCAAATGGCATTACTAGGTATTTGTACAACCCATATCTGGTTTTGAAAGCTGTCTTGTATTTGTCCCCCCCCTTGATTCTGATCTGGTTGAAGGCGTCTCTTAGGTCAATTTTTAGTACACCTGGGCTCCAGTTAGTACATCACAAAGGTTGTTGGTGTTGGGGATGGGATAGCGGTTCTTCACAGTAATATCATTCAGCTTCTGGTAGTTCACGCAGGGACGCATTCCGCCATTCTTCTTCCCTACAAATAGCATCAATGACAAGCAGGGGGCCTTTGACACTCGGATGAAACCCTTTTTTGTCATATCCTCCAAGTAAGCTTTCAGGGCCGCTTGTTCTTGGTGGTTGCAACTATAGATGAGGCCGTGATGTGGTT
Organism: Entomophthora muscae; assembly: GCA_014839935.2. NCBI lineage: Eukaryota > Fungi > Entomophthoromycota > Entomophthoromycetes > Entomophthorales > Entomophthoraceae > Entomophthora > Entomophthora muscae. The sequence goes on along the minus strand of QTSX02006519.1, from coordinate 69,789 downwards.
GGGTACCTGGTAGCAGGTCTATAGCGTGGTTGTAGATTGAGTGGCTGGGTAGTTTTGTGGCCTCTTCTTTGCTAAATACATGGTCCCACTTCTGTAGGGGAATAGGTAGTGTCTCAACACTGGGTTCCATCTTTATGGTTAAGAGTCTGTTAGTTGGGGTTCTGCCAGGACTCATACATAATGGAACAGTGTCACAAGATTCAGGTTTTTCCAAGGTGGCGGTCTGCTCACAATAGTTTAGGATAAGGCCATGTCTGCCGGACCATGAGGCGCCCAGTATTAGAGGGTGAGGCAATCCTGGCAGGAGGATCAAGGGGGTTGGATACACGTTCCGTTCAATTGTCAAAGGAAGTTCCTGTTCACACTAGTATCCAGTGTCCAGGGGACTGTTACCCATGGTTACTTGTAGGCTGCACTCTGAAGCTGTTAATCCTAGTTCCTTTGCCAGGTTGGCGTCAATGAAGCTTTCATCAGCTCCTGTGCCAATAAAAGCCTCAATCTGGTGCTTGATTCCCATACAGTCTATGGTCACTTGGATGAATTTATAATATTGCACAGAGGTGTTTATTTGTGCCAAGGATACAGGAGGTGTATTCTTCTTAGGGCATGCTCTGGTTAGGTGTCCGGCCTCATGACAGTAGAAATACAACCCATCTTGATAGTGGTGTTGTAACTTGTCAGGGGACATTCCAGGTTGATTGGGTGTCATGACCCTGCAGGCTCAGACAGGGTACAAGTTCTGTTCTTCTTGGTTTAGACTCAGGCCTTTGCATAGGAGCAGTAGTTCCTCCAGGCTCAGCGTAGGCAGGTGGTGCTTCAATAGGTCTTTCATGGCTGAATTGACTCCCTTTCTGAAGATAATGGCAGATAATTCATCTTCAAGTTGGGTGCGCGCCTTAAGTTTAAGAAACTCATTGATATAGGCTTGGATAGGGCGGTTTGCTTGTCGGATCTCTAGCATAGAGTTCAGCGCATAGTATCTGGTGTCTTGGTCATTGCTGGTGCTCATGAGCTCGGCCTCAAATTTTGAATAGTCAAGGCAGAATTCAACATCTTCAGCGGTGGCTTTCCTGAACCAATCCAGTGCATCTCCTGATAGCATGGTTGCTACCCCCAAGACTTTCTCAGTGTCACTGGGGTAGGCATTGGCGTTGGTTTGGAAGTGGAGGCAGAGGACTGGCATGGCTTGGCGAGCTTCTTCTAAGGTGAGTTTAACCATCTAGGCATATCCACCTTGGTTGTGGTCTGGTTTACTATCACATTTTGCACTTGTGACGTGGCTAGGCTCTGGGGTTTGGCACCAGGTGCAGGGTCTTTCAATTCTTTGGCAGGTTGGTTCTTCATCCATGGGAGTATCAGGGAGGTAATTGCCTTATGGGTGTTATAAGTGATTATCACAAAAAAGCATACAAGTTGCCCCAAGTGTTAACAACATCTTGGGGCCCAGGTTACCATGTTTGTAAAAGATTGTCATAATGTCAGGAAGCCAGTCATAGGTAGAGGCATTGGACGGCTCAGGGTGAGGTGCGGTTGAGCCAGCGGGTAGGGCCCACCATAGAATGGGTGCTAACTTGATAATATAAGATAAATATTTCCCGAGCAAGGACCAGGGTCCGGAGTTGAGGACCACAGAATTCACCAATCCTGTCAAAGTAATGTAGAGTACTCCAAACAGTTGGGTAGAGGTGGTCTTGGCTGTGGCGGTGGGTTCCAAGGGGCATTCTGGTCTTGAGGTTAATGGCGGAGTCATGGGAACAAAGTACGCTGGTAGGTAGTTGTACTTGTCCTTGAATAATAAGGGCGGTATCTCAACTCTCTTTCATTCACGTCCTATGTATTTGGTACTTCTGGTCCTTGCCAAAGAGTTGGCAATGAGAATGGTTTACAAGTTGTACTCTGAATAGGCCAAGCTGGGGGGGGGTACTCAGTAAAGTGCACAGGTCCAAAGGGAGCTCCCGGAGGCGGTATAGTGCCTGGGGCAATTTGGCAGATTGGGCTCAGGAGGGGGCAGCAGCCTGGTAGTCTACTTGACCGGAATTAAGATGGAAGATCACTAAGACTAGATAGGGTAAGATTTGTTTGAACCAAAGGTTCATAAAACTTTATTATCAAAAATGATGATGGGGTCTTCACTGTACTGCCAGGGTTTTTATACCATGGGACTTTGCTTCTTTGATTTTTGCAGGGTTCAGGTTCACAGACAAGGCACTGGTGGGGCATGGGTCTTGGCTTGGAGTCTCAAGGGCAGCAGATCCAGGTTGTGCCTGCTCTGGAAAATAGAAATAGCAATGCTTTGTTCCGCCGCCACTGTTCACTATATCAACTGAGTAGTTCAATTGTACTACCCCTTCTGGGCAGAAGACTGGCAGTTGCTGGTGGTCATTGGCAGAGTTAAAAATAGGTTTTGTTTTAACCTCATTAAGGCAAGCTGAAATCTCTGCATAGGTTCAGGTTTTTGGTGGCTCAAGGTTGGCATCAATCTGATAAACATTTGGGGAATTGTCCTTGAGAGACTGGTGGGTCTCAGAGTAACTCGTTAACTTGGGTTTTCAATTTAACAAGTGGGAGGTCTCCTGTCCACTTTGTGTGACTTGAGTAGTTTTGGAGGGTCAGGGTTTGATTCCAGGGTTTCCAATGTTGGTTTTGAAACTCCAGTATTGGCTTTGGGCAGGTTGGCAGTGGGTCCTTCACCAACCTCTGTTACCCAGGTTACATCTCCTTTGCAGATATGGGTCTTCATTGGCACCAGTTTGACGTCAGACTGGCAACTATTCAGGGAATTCTCTGTAGTAGGCCAGCGGGTTGTGGAGTAATTCATCAATTTGAGCCTGTGACTTAACGGGTTGGCGGGTCCTGGACTGTCCTGGAGGGTTTGATCCGTCTTTTGGGAACTGGGGCTCAACTCTTGAGCTTTCAATACAAGTATTGAAATGTCATTCATGACACTGTAGTTCAGCCACCAAGAAATCCCTGAAACAGGCCAACTAACAACATGTTTTGATAACAGTCTTTACCATAATTGTTGTGTTTCAAATTAACCAATTTCAGAAATCAGTTTCCCTCAGTTAGGGGAATCTGGATTTTCAATAAAGAGTTTTAAAAAAGAAGGGTTTTTTCTCTCCAATTCATGGGAACACCTGATTGGCATATGGTGGAATATCCAGGCCAAAACAAGAGGTGGGGCAAAAGCAAATAATAATCAATAAAAACAATTTTAAAAAGTTTTAGTTTGAAATTCAAAGTGTTTATTTGATTTAAAGCATTAAAGTACAAACTGGCTTGCCTAGCCCATTAATGCATCTAACAAGATCTGAAATGGATCCTGTTTTGGTGGCAGAATTTGAGGCTCCAAATCCAGAATAATTTATGAGTCTAATTTTTCTGGATTTATTTTTGGATCTGAGATAGATGGCTGCTTTATTAAAAGGCAGCTATTGTTTTAGATCTGCCGCAACCCTAGTGGAGGATCTGTTTTAGATCAAATTATATGTATCAATAGATTGCATGAGATCTGTTACTGTCATAAGTGACAGTTTCCTACTATCAATTAGCAAGGTAGAATCACATTCCGGGATTCAAACCTTGGACCCCTGCAGGCCGCCAGCCTGCATTTTTCTGGGCTCAAACCAGAAGTATATTTGACTTCAGAGGAACCTCTGAGACCTGCCAGTGGTGTACCTTCTACACTTGAACCCTGCTGCTTGGAGAATTTCCTTGGCCTAGCCAATGAGATCAACAACCTGAATGAGGTCCCTGCATTCTCCCAGGCTGCTGCCAATGAGACACCACCCGCATTACCCCAAGACCAAGGCCCACAAAGAGATGAAAAATTCATCGTCTCAAAAGGGGAACTTTAGATTTTTTGCCCTGACCCAGACAATGAGGACTCGACAATCTTGGGCACCCCCAGGAATGTGCAAACCCTGGTAAGCGCCACCCCTTGGGCCACAAGAAATTGCAAAAGTTTTCCCAAGTTTGATGAGCATGCTTATACCCTGGAGATGCCAGGAAGATGCTCATTGCCATCCTTGGAATAAAGTGTTATGAATCTTTGGTTCACTCAGGCTATACCTGACCTCCTTTTAGCACTTTGACCTTATACACTTTGATCTCTCTGCCCCCACCCCACAGGAGGCTGTTCCCAAGAAACTATGGACCAGCCACCCAAGTTATATTGTCTCCCTGGTGTCACAGTAGGTTCCATCATGTCAGGAATTATCTTCCCAAGCAAGAAGGCTTGAAAAGCCAGAAAACCTTTAACAAAATTGACTGATTTAACGGATTTAAATCAAACAGCCAATTGGAAATGGGTTACGGCTGCTCCAGTCTGTCAGCTGAAACCAGTTCCTCCTTGCAAATTGACGTTGATAAATTGGCGTAATTTGAGGGTCACCTAATACAAGCTTGTTAATAAGCATGGTTGTCAGAAATTGGTCACACAAGGGTTCTTTGCAACCTGGACCAGATACTTACTTAACAATGTGGAAGGAATAGGAGGTCAAGATTCAGGTGGTATTGCTTTGTTGATTTTCTGATATATATTGAATAATTTTCACTGTTTCAACTCTAAGAGTTGAGTCCTCCCAAAATTTTACTCAATAAAAATCATTTATCCCAAGTTCTAATTTACTTTTTAAAAAATGCATCCTGTGGTTGGGTTGTTACAATATATTCCGTACAATCTGATTCTCAACAGAATCATTTCTGGAAGATGGGCCCCGCAGTTGGAACTTTGTTGTTGGTGCTGCCCAATGTTAATTTTGTGCCAGCTGATCTTGAAGCCCCTCATTCTGGAAACTAAAAATTGTGTTGCCTCCCAATGTCCAGAATTTTATTCTGAAGATACATTGATGCTATCTCAGGCCATTTATCTTGGGCTACTTTGGTTAGGATTAATTGTTCTGCTTAATCCTGGTATTACAATTGGAAATTTTACAAAAAGATATCTGAAGCCATGTTGGTGTTTAATCATTAATTCTATGTGGATTTGGGTGATAATTCCCCATCACTTAGTAATGGCTTCATACTATCCCGCAATTTCTGTCACACCTGGAGTCCTGTACGGTCCCGTCCATTTCACTGAGTATTCTCTGAACCCAGACTACGCTGAGTTCACCCTTGAAGAGATCCTCCTCTATGACCCAGAAGCCTTAAACTAGAGAAACTGAGCTTATTAGTTGTGAAGAAATTGGATCAATATACAGCCCTTGCTATTTTGCAATAAGTACAACCACCTGCCCACATATCTAGTCCCCATGACTTCCCCATTAACCCCGCGGCCTGACTGCCCACAAGAACCAGCAGCACCTGGTGAATCCACTTCAACTCATATATTTGGCGTCCTGTACACCACCCTTACAGGCTTAATTGATTCTATGGTGCTGTCTAGCGGGCCTTGGGCCATTCTCAGAAGATCTCTCTTGTACATTGTAAAGTTGGACCCTATCCTGTGGTGGGCCCTTCTCTCTGGACCCCTGGGCCATCCACCCGCTAGTTCTCTAGAACCTGCCACTGGATGGATTCCTGACAGTTACACACGAATTTGTGAAATAAAAAATACTGATAGATTTCAAATTAAAAGATTGTTTAAAAATTAAAATTTTATTATTGAAATATGTTGTATTAGTTGATCCATTGTTATCTGTGCCACACCCCTAGGCTTCAGTCTGAGTTTCACCACCAGATGCCAAGCAGGTGACACCATAATCCTGAGGAAAGAAAGCCTTCCTCACTCAGGTCCTTTCAAGAAAATCAGATTCCCCAAGCTACAGGAATCCACAGTTCCTGAAAGGGTCCTATTTAGATGCTTAATTTGAGACAAGAACCAAAACTGGACCGGATTTTATCCGCCACAGCTCTACACAAGGTTTCAGCAAGTTTATCTCCAGCCCTTCAAATCTGGGGTCAAGCAACCCTCGTGAATTCCGCTCCAATGCAATTTGGGCCGTATCAACCTGACAACACCCAGTGTCACCGCCAACATCTTCCTCCCCAGGGTGACACATATCCTCAAATCTCTTTGACCGCGTTACTTTTAACGCCGCCTTTGAACGCTAATAAAATTTGTTCCCCTAAAAAATCGGGCCGTATCAACCCCAACCTTCCTGATTCAGCGTTCACTTAAGCAATTAACGACTCGATCTATTTTACCTGCTAATTTAAAAATAAAGTATTTTTTGAAAAGTTGATACTCTTTTGCCCAAGCTGTAAGTTAGTTGAAACCTTAATATACGCTACTACCTGGTAAAAAGACAAAGCAGTAAAAATGTAATATATCCCTGGTCAAATGATGGGAAATAGTTCTCAAGTAGGAATGCTTCGGCCAGCACCGGCTAGCTTCCGGCTAAGTGCCACTACAGCCTGAACGATAATATAATATTTTGATATTTTAAAATAATTCTTTGACCCGAGTTTTCCCGAGCCAGAAATTAACCGAAGCAACCCTAATATCAAGCCACTGAAGATATCGAATTTATTGGATGTTAGATTGAACATGGAATGATGAAATAGTTAGGTTAGATTTCATTTGGGCGAAACTATGCTTAGAGTTGATTTGAAACCGGGGTTGAAGATTCGGATATAACCTTGGCAAGACGGTTTATCTCTGGGTCCAGGATCTTCCATAAGCTGCATTGAACAATGTTCGTAATTCGAAGGCCTCAAACCAATTTATGCAGGTTGATTCTCAGCTGATGCAGATTCTGGGCATTTGAGACTTTGCATCAATTTAATGATGTGCTTTAATTTAACTGGATAATCGATGCGGTGTCAGCTTGGCGCCTAAGTCAAGCTTATTCTTAAACTCATAACCCACTGAAAATGAAAATGGCTGTATGGATCCTGGAATATTTTGCATGATTAGGGATATTAAAATTCATTAGCCAGGCTTATCACATGATATGTAATTAACCATAGATCTTTCGAAGTGGTAGTTAAATATTCGCCATAAGAACTGACAATGGCGTAGAAATGGTTCAAACCACGTCAGTCAAGTTGCAATGGCGTGATGATAGCTTTATATTTTAAAAAGAAGCTCGGCACTAGAGCGGCTGGGCAAACTTCCACCACCCAATTATACGTTGGCAGGGAAGGGCGCGGGTAATTCTTTTGCCACATTATGACCACCTGCTTAGAAATGCATAACAATTTGCCCTATGCAGAACTGGAATTCAATTGAAACTCATGGGAGGGATTGGGAGCGCAGACCAGACAAACATGTACCATCTATTTTAAGCTCCTCTAAATAGACAACTGGCATTAATATGATCACTTATCCTCTTCAAAAGCCAGCCTATCAGAAAAGAAGAGGTTTACCTTCCAATGTTGCTCGATCCTCCATTTCAAATCCACTTCGGAGAGACTTCTTCAATCTGAAATACTTGATCCTAACCTTGAACCGGATCGATCCGTACTTTTTTAATCCGAACTTCACCATGTCACTTTGCAGCAGCTGATCCCTACTTTCCGTCTGGAAAGGAAGTTCCGTCCCGCTACTGGCCTAAAACAAGTCCACCTTAACGTCAAGCCTAAACGTAAACTGGGGGTTAACGGCCTACTGAACCCATGAACCAGAAGTTTTTCTAGCAAGAGGTAAACAACTCAACTGACTATAATTATTATTTAAAGAGACAATCCAATTACCCTGAAACAACACCATTTTTAAAAGAAACTGCAAAGACCCTGTATATTAAGATGCTCATAATATACTGATGGATATTCTAGAATGAAGTGAGGGTTCATTGGAGGAAAAGATACAGTAGCTTTATAGTCTGCTGAGAGAAACAAATCAACTCAGTCTAAAAACAAAATTGAAGTGGATCCAAATCTATTGCAACTTAATGTAAATTATTTTATTCTCAGTATTGTTTCAAGACTGAGTTGATTTCATTTATCACAACAGGCTATAAAACTACTGCAAAGTTACATGATCACCAATGGGCTGATCCACAATAATGGGAATCACAGCACCAGTTCATATATAACCACACATGTGCTTTCTAAGAAAAGTTGAAGTCTAGGATAACAAGGAGATATCGTTGCAGCTGAACTTTCCAGCCAGATATTGGGGTTTAAATGAAGGAACTAACATCCAGCGAGGAATAAGTGCATACATGGGTCATTATTTTAGGAATTAGGCCATTTTCTAATACACATGCTGCTCAAGTCGCAACATAACACAGTTCGATTTTGAAAAAATCAAATTACAAATGTTTATATTTAAAACAGTAATAACTCAACAAATATTTAATATTTTTCCACACTGTAAGCTATCAAAATGAAGCTAAGAATCTTATCTTTCTATTGGTGTTAAAATATTAATATGTATACTATATAGAATAATAAAGCAAAAGCAATTTAAAAGAGCATATGTCAGTTTTTATTATATTATTTTGATAATAAAATATAAGAGATTTCTTTAAGCTAAAAAAAGTTAATTTTTTATTAATCAATATATAATTTTATTTAAAGAAATTAAAGATAAGATTGAGATATTTATTTTTGCATTTTATTTTTTTCAAAAAGCTTAATTCTTTAGGATTTTATGGTAGTTTGAAGTTAGAATGTTTTTATCACTGTTTAGATTAATTTTAAGGTTCAAGTGAGCTTCAAACCTCAAATTAAGCATTCTTTAAATGGAATTCTTTAATATTTTATCACTTTAAAAATATTTGGAAGAGTTACAGTTAAGTGAATACATCATTTTAATTGATTTGCATTGATTACAAAGATGATATGATGTAATAATGATGCTTAGCTGCTTCACATGAATTACTTGTGCATAAAAACCGGGTATTTAATTAATTCTACAAACATAAATTCAAGTTCAAACTATAGTAAAAGCTATCACACCATTTCTTTCAGAATGGTGTCATTTTCTTGGTCTATAATAACTAAAGCACCACAAAGCTTCTAATCCAAAAGACCCTGTTTAAAGGCCACACTCTGATCAGAGCTACTCCATCATTAAGGCACATTTAAGAGATCTGACCTAATTACAGATTCAAAATACTACCATGTCTTCAGTTAAATTTACTTCTGCCATGTTAACCTTTTTTCCTTGGGAGCTTCAACAAAAAGAGAAAGAATTGCAATGTAAAAAAGGCATTCCTCTTTATTGCTGGTGATGATCTTGATACTTTCATCAAGCACTTCCTTACTCAAACTGAATTTGGGAGATTTCAGTTCCTTCCAACTATTCAAAATCAAAAAGGCAATGAGTTCATTGAAAACTTAAAGGATCTCCTAAAATCTTCTCCCCAAATGCATCTCCCAGCCTTGCAATCTCTGGTTACTTCCAGCTACTCTTTAAAAGAGCTTAATGATATGGGGTTTAATATAACCAAAAGTGAGTTTGAATACTCAAGAAAACAAAAATGTAAGCTTAAACAAAAAAAGTCAAAAAATAAGAACTATTCATTAAAAAAAGAAATAATTAAAAAATTGCTGGAAAATTCTTTTGAAAAAAGTCAGTTTACAAAAAAAAGTGCCTGAAAAAATTTATAAAGATATTGAAAAAGAAATGAGTGAATACTCAACTGCAATAAAATACTCTCTCTTAAAAACAAAAAAGAAATATATGAAAACATGAAAATAAAAAATGAAATTTCAGTTTCAATTTCTACTTACTATAAATTAATCCCTAAAAATATAATAAAAAGTAAAAAACAAACTGATATGTACAGTATTTGTAATTTAAAAAATTCACTAGAAAAAAAGAAGAAAGAATGTGAAAGTAAAAAACTTACCATTACCAGAATCTATAGACAATGACTTAAAGACTATTAAGCAGCACCAAGACTTTTATGTTCATCAAAATAGGGAATATAAAAAAGATATTAACAAATTAGATGATGAGTCTTGTGTTGTAGTTATAGATTATAAAGAAAACTTAAAGGTTGGAAGTGGTTCAATTGAGACCAATAATTATTTTTATTCAAAAAAACCTATCTCATTACTGTGGATTCAGAACCTAAAGGTAAAAATGCGGGATTATCAAATTCTTTTGCGTGAACTCACCAACTTACTGGAATATTTTCATCCTTTTATATAAAAAGTAAGTTGTTCTGGGATGAAATTTACTCCATTAAGTTGGTGAGTTCACGCAAAAGAATTTGACAATCCCGCATTTTTACCTTTAGGTTCTGAATTTACAGTATTAGGGTTTTATTAGTTTTTAAAGAAAACAATAAAATTAAATATGAATATCATGATTTTTTGTCTCAAATATTATCACATGATTCTTTATTTTCAGGTGAATATCTAATAAGTCTTCTTAAATTAGATAGATTTAAAAAAATAAAAAATATAAAAGTGTGGACTGATAATGAAAATCATTTTAGATCATATGATTTTTTATATTACTTATTTAAAGAGGCACCTAAATATATTAAGGGTTCTATAAAATATGATCATTTTGTTGAATTTCATGGAAAAAGCATTGTTGATGGTCACTTTGGTGTAATATCAAAAATGTTAAAGGAAAAAGAAAATGAGATTTATATTAACAATATTACAATATTTTTAAAAGCTATGGCAACAAGCAAAAATACTTCAGATTTAAACAAAATGATTTCAGATTCAAACAAAATCCAACCCTCAGGTTAAAATATACACTCTGTTAACAGGGTTTATTGGCATTAATGGGCAAAATGGGTCAACACAGCAACAAAAGGCTCACGCGCAAAGTAAAACCATTCAAAATATAATCCAAAATACATGGATTCACAAACAAAATGTTGTGAGTTGACTTTTGGTGTACATATGTTTACTATGTGAATTGGTGACAAAATACACCCAAGCAAGGTGTGTCAAAACTCAAACCCAAAATGAAACACAATAGCAACTCACTACATAAACAAAATCACTCAATCAGTTTGTGCAATGGGGTGTAATCAAGAATTATACCAAGGTATCTAAAATAAGACGCAAGATCTGAAATATAAATTTTTAAAATATTGTGTTGGGTGCTTAATTTGGAGTAAAATATGGGAAAATGGGTGGAGATTAATTTGGGTATTCTAAAATGCGCGTTGTAAACCCAAAAACAACTAACTAAGAAATAAAAAATCTATAATTGGTATATTGGGTGGGGAAAAATACTAATTGAATATCCATAAACAGATAAAAGAAAAAATAAAATTAGGGAGTAACTTAATTGAAATTTATTTAATATTTTATTAAATTTTAAAATGGAAGGAACACAACAACAGAGTACCAATACACCTGTTGTGCACTGCGGTTGCAGTTGCCCCCAAGGGTCAAAGAATAGAGTTAGTGCAACCCAAGTGCCTACTCAAGGAGGAGACAGGAGAGGAGAGTTCTATAGTGACGCTGCACTGACACAGCCAGTTCAAGGAGCACAAGCTGCTAGGGTGCGGAGCATAAACCCTTGGGTCCCAAAGCTGACCCAGAAGCCCACCAAGGTTACCACTACCAAAACAGTTAGAAACAAGGAGGTAGAACTTACTTCATATGTGTTTGACATTGTGTACCGTCAATAGTTGGTCCCATCAGCCATGCTGGAGAAGGTGAAGCCTGTACTTGATACTAGCTACAAGCCCTACGTCAGTGATGGCAATCAGGAGGATGACAAGGAGCCCCAGTTCTACCAAACCAATGAGGGACAGCTGGTGTTAAAGAAAGTTGCTGCGTTTTACACCAAGGTGCCCATGCCCTGCGTTGTGCCCAACGCCAAAGAGCCAATCCCCACCGCTAAAAAGCCCACTCACAAGCGCATTCCTGACATTAAGTGCAGCATCCTTCTCCGGCTCATGCAGGAATCTGGTGATTACAAGGCGGCTGCAGCTCTTGTTGGGGTGGATCCCAAGTACGCCTCAAAGACCTTCAACAAGTTCATTGATACTGGCCGAGTCCTTGCCGCGGATAAATCCTTGTGTGTTTCAACCATGCTCACCAAAGAGCACAAATGGGCAATTCACCAGTGGATAACCTGAGATTGCCATCTTGAACTGGCAAGCATACAGGCCATGGTCAAGTCTGCTTTTGGGATTGAGGCCTCAATTTCCTTCTATTATCATTTGGTCAAAGGAATGCGCTTTTCCTGGAAAAAGCTCGGGGTATCCCCCTACAATTGGAACAGCCCAGCCAATATTGAGACCCGGAAAAATTACACTGAGGCGTACACTGCCCTCAAAGCCAAGGGAACAATGAAATTCTATTATATTGACAAATCAGCATTTGCCTCGTCAATGCGCAGTGAGTATGGCTATGTCCCCAGAGGCTCCAATGACGGGATGGCTCGGCGTGCTGCAGTCCGCGCCACAGCATACTCAATGGTGGCTTTCCTTGGTCCAAAGGGGGTCAGCTGTACCAAATGATACTAGGCTCCCACAATAGCCGGACCTTCCTATCATTTCTCTGATTGGTCCAGGAGCACCTGAGGCGCACAAGTCCTGGCTTCACCAACGTCATTGTATTGGACAACGTTGGTCTCCACAAGGTGGCAGATATTCTTTAGGAATTTCCATCAATTGAAACCAGCATTGCAGTGGGCCCCCAGCAATTGGCCACAGCAAATTTGCGCCTTCTCTTCCTTCCTCCCTATTTGCCCTTCCTAAATCCCATTGAGGAAGATTTTTTGGTGGCTCAAGCAAGTTTTTAAACGAGGAACCCCAACAGGGACCGAGGACCTGTTTGATTTGCTGCAGGCCGGGATCCATACCCTCCCAGCTGAGACCATGGCCAAATTCTATGGCCACACTGATTTGTTCATCCCCATGTGCCTATCCAAACAGCCAATCAATTAAAGGCTTAGTGTGTCCAATTTTTTTATATTCTCTTATTTACTATTCAAGATTTATTAATTATCATTTATATTTTGATGTTTCCACACCCGCAATTACATTCAGAAGGACCATCAATAGATGCAAGTATTTTATTTATTTTATTGTATATTATGCCATCTGAGGTAATCCCAAACGCTTGATACTGGATTACACAAATATGTTTATATCACTTTTGTCAAATAAATATAAAATAGACTTATAAAAATTAAACGTAAATTGTAAAGTTGAAATTTATTTTATTACAGTATTATTTTATATTTTTATGAAACCCATTTCCGCAATATATTTTGCAAATCTTATTTGCTAAAATATTATTTGAAAAATTATTTATAGTATAAAAATATAGTAGAGTATAAATATATTTATTGATATAGAGATAAAATTAAGTGCACCTATAATGGGTTTGGCGGTATTTACCCACCCGCAATGGAGGTGGCGCATAACCTCCACCGCCACACCGTGGATGGTGGATACACCTGTATTAAAGTATTTGTGCCTGCTGGTAAAAGGAAGGATGGTGAGGTTGGAATGGAGGAGCAGCTTTTCTGGCGGGGCTGCAAACCCAAAGATGTCAGCCAGGACCAGGGAGTCCTGGATGATGTGATCCACTGAGTTGTACCTAGGGGGACCTTTTTCCCATCCAGTGAGAGCCTGGCCTTGTTGACCCCAAGAAGGACCCTGTCTAGGTCCTTTACACTGGCGCTCATCCCAAAGAAGAAAAGATAAACAAGGTGAAGCCTTTGTCCAGCAAAGGCTTCTGTAAACTCGCACAATTTGTTGTATACAGTGCTAATCTTCTTCTTGTGCTTGGTTTTGGCAAAGGTCAGCTCCATAGCTTCTGGGACCCCCATCTTGTTGGCACTCCAGGCCAGCCCAAAGTCTGCCAGGAGAATTTCTGTCTTCTTTACGGCTGTTGTGTCTGCAACAGCCAATTTTGACACTGTGCGCCCAAACTTCTCCAACAGGTAAGAGATGGTATGCTCCACCAGGAAGCAGAAGCAAGCGGCTGCATGAGCCCGGCCCATCTCCGGTATATTTTTGAATGAGAGCGTTGCTAGGACATCCCAAACAAGCTCAATGGAGTTTACACAGTAAACTCCACCATGGGTTACCGGGTTCAGGAGGACCAGTTAGGCATTCTTGTAGGCAGTAACTGCCCACTCAGATGCCCCCTCACCATGCAAAAGCCCAGTCAATGCCTCCCTGGACATCAGTAATGTACCATGGATCTTGTCTTTAAGCTCCTGCAAGACAGAGGGGACAGAAAAAGCTGCCTTGCCATATGATTAGCATAGTTGGCATAGAAGGTAAGGGACAAAAGGGACCAGGACCCAAGGGAGTTCACCATCAACATCTTATAAAAAAAGGTAAGTATTTAAAAAAATTTATTAATTATAATTTTTTAGGTTACCTTCTTGGGTTTCTTCCTTGCCGGCGGCTTCAGCCGGCTTTGCCATTCTTGGCGCAAGCAGTTGTGTGGGCAATTCTGTGTCCTCTTTCCTGGCGCGCTTGGCTGGCTTGAGATGTGCATACATCTCCAGGTCATCAACCCAGACAGACGGCATGGAAATATTGTATGCCTTGAACTGGAGCCCCTCAACCACAGTTTTTTGAATATTTATTAAGTGCTTGATTGTCTTCCCTGGGGTGTCAGGCATTTTGACATTAGTGCTTTTGCGGACACCTTGTCAATTTTGTCCCCAGTGAGGACGGCAGACTTCACCTTTGCTTTGACCTTACAGTCAATGTCCTTTATTTTGGCAATTGCCAAGTCAAGGTCCTTCTGAAGCTTTTCCAACTCTCTCATTGATTTTTTACTAACCTTTCCATATGTTTTTATAGCTTTTGCCTCAATAAATTCTGTATTAATTTGATACTTTTGCCTCTTTGTTTATTCCTTTTTGTTTTCCCATTTACTACATTATCCCATCTTTTTACCCATTGTGTATATGTTTTACGCTCATCTCAATATGTGTTGTTTTCTTTGTGTTGGCATTGTTTCCTTAATTACCTTATTTTTTGGCGCTTGACATAGCCCCTTGTAAGAATAGTAACAACAATTTGATGATCAGCTAAATTTGAATTAGAAAATAATAGTGTTAACTGTTTTTAGATAAAGTTGTTACTGATCCAAATTCAAAACCTTAATGATAAACTTTAAGCCAATCAGGAGCCAAGTGATAAAGTGATTGTTGTGACATAAAGGGACATTCAATAATTCTTTGATGCATGTGCGCTAATTAATATGATTGGCTGGATGTTTTGCCATTGTACACCATTGCTGCTGTGACAAGTTGTTGATGGACTAGTGCGCAATCAGCTGCTGGGTTAGCACTAGTCCATCAACAACTTGCTACAGCAGCCATGGCGTACAATGGCAAAACATCCAGCCAATCATATTAATTAGCGCACATGCATCAAAGAATTATTGAATGTCCCTTTATGTCACAAAAATTACTTTATCACTCAGCTCCTGATTGGCTTAAAGTTTATCATTAAGGTTTTGAATTTAGATCAGTAACAACTTTATCTAAATACAATTAACCTATAATTTTCTAATTTAAATTCAGTTGATCACCAAATTGTTGTTAACATTTTCACAAGGGGATGTGTTTGGCTGCTAAAAATAACTGTATTCAGGATCTAGATACACAACATAGTAAATATATGATTTTATATAAATAAGCTGAACATAAAGAATATAGCCAACTATAAACAAAGAGAACACAAACAATTGAAATTCAAAATACAGATAATATAAATAGAATTTTTTTGGGACCAGGGGGTTTATTGAGGCGGGGAAGAGTGATGCCTAGTAGTCAGAATGGCGCGGGAAGGAGGACATAGAGGCAGTGCTGGCCTGGGGGGTCTGGGATTGGATGGGTTGGGCTTGCGGGTTAGGGGTGTTGATGGCGGGGGTGGAGGCAAGAGGATTTTGCGTGATGGCTGCCATATACTGCTCATTGTACTCCTCATCAGTCATTGGCTGGATGGGCTGGTAGGTGGCTGTAGCATGGGGTGAGAGGTGCTTATCCTTGTGTGATTGGTTGCCCATGTTCACATGGAAAACCATTTGTGCAAACAAGTCAGCCACCATTTGGTGACCAAAGAGAAAAATGTGATCAAGGACCCCAAGATAGAGGTTGTTGAAAGCCTGAGAGCGGTGCTCCCGTACTGTGTCTTCAATGTTGAAGAACACAACATCTGCCAGATGAATGTCAGCGTGGCCAGCAGGATAGATTGAGGACTGGTGTCCACATCCTTGGATGGCCTCAAGGGCAGTGGAGCTACCCTCCATCTGGTGGCTCAAGAAAACCTGGTATTTGGAATTCAAGCCATCCCAGTAGTAGAGCAATCCACCAAGGATGTGGCCGTATGAGTACCCATCAATGAAATCAGGGTTTGTCCAATAGTAGACAAAATCCTTGGCTGAAACAGCCAGAAATGCACCAATGAATGTCCCCTTCTTGACCTTCTTCCTTTCATTCTTGGTGGCAGCTTTTCCTTGCTCACTGAAATTGTCAAATGTAATCAATAACTTGTAGTATGAGACAAACATGATGTCATCTGTTAGACTTATCAAGCATCTGACCAGGGTTGATTCAATTGTGGTGTTATACAGGAAATCCTCAGCGCCATCCCATTGGTTGCCAGCAGAATTTGTAAGAACCCTGATTGAAGCCACCTTTCCGTGCATCCAGAGCTGCACCATGCACTCAGACACCCAAATGTCATGGTGCGCAAGTTGCTTCTGGACCTGGGTTAAGGGAAGCTTGGGGTCCCGCTGGAGGTTGTCAAGCATTTTTGGGTATGCCTCATTGATCTGGGACTCTGTGGCCTTCTTTGGCTTCTTGGCTGTCCCAATCAGATTTCCCTTATTAATCAGG
Organism: Entomophthora muscae; assembly: GCA_014839935.2. Classification (NCBI taxonomy): domain Eukaryota; kingdom Fungi; phylum Entomophthoromycota; class Entomophthoromycetes; order Entomophthorales; family Entomophthoraceae; genus Entomophthora; species Entomophthora muscae. The sequence goes on along the minus strand of QTSX02006519.1, from coordinate 53,096 downwards.
TTGTTGAATTCCCACATGACAGTAGCCCAGGTGAATTGTAATTGGCTGGCTATCTGATCCCAGGATAGACCCTGCAGGTTGAGTGCCACAATTTCCTGAAGAATTTGGGCAGTGATAATTCTGCGTTTGGGGCGCTGGGCAGCGGGAGCTGAAGCCTAATTGGTTGAGGGGGGCAGGTTGGCTGGTGGCAGGAAGTTGTTCCAAATCAAGGTTACCATCCTGATTGGTTGGTTGGTGGGCAGCTTGTGCAGGGGTGGTTACAGGAGCAAGGGCAGAGCTAGACGCTAAGTCACTCTCAAACAAGTCAAAGCCATAGGGGCCAGTGGTAAGGTACAGGTCAGCTTCCTTGTTACCCGCCTCAAAGGCTTGGGTGTAAACAGGTGCCTCCATGTTCTGAGCCTTTCCTCCATTGAAGCTTGTCTGGCTGCTGCTGGCTTGACTGCTGGCGCTGTCAAAGATATTGCTTGTAAAAATCATTGTAAAAAACCTAGGATAAAATCACTAAAAGTAGAAATTTTAAAATTTAATGATTTATTTTTATTGTAATCTCAAGTCCATATTTAGAAGGTTCTCAAAACCTTTTCATACAAATCAGGAGCCATGAAAATGGATAAAATGCCTCTGTTCTTAAATTGGATAGCTGTTGATTGGCTGTTAAACTGTTATTTTTCTATTTTAGGCTGCTCATACTACACATATTGTGTGAGTTCATTTTGTTTTGTGCTTGTGTAATCTTGCTTCTAGATTTCTCAAGTTTTGTTTCATTTAAGTTCTTCTGTTGGTGTCTCATATGAATCCTGATTGGATTATAATATACTCTGGAACAGCATCCATCCATTTCACTTGTTGTGTCAGTTCATTTTGTTTGTGGTTTGAACTACACCGCTTGATGTTTGCTTTAATTTTGTATAATGGGTTAGTGAAATTTTGTTTTTGGTTTGAAAGTTTATTTATTAAAATTTTTTAAATTAATTGAATCCTGAATCTTGCGCGACTTTGATTTTGTTTGAATCTGAAATTATTTTGTTTAAATCTGAAGTATTTTTGCTTGTTGTCATAGCTTTTAAAACTACTGTAATGATCTTAAAAGTATTTTTGTGCAAGAAGAAAAAAGAAAAAAATTATATACTGTAAATTCAGAACCTGAACATAAAAATGCGGGATTGTCAAATCCTTGGTCCAAATTTTGAATCACTTTTGCGGGCAACTCAGCTGAGTGAAAAATAAAATATTTAATAAAATCTACCATTTAATTTGACTTTTTTTGGTTTATTTAAATTGGCAAATTTCAAATCTCTTGAGCAGATAACTCAACTAACAAAAGACAAAACTCAGCAAACAAATGCGGGATACATGAATCAGAAATGCAGGATTCTAATGTATGATTTGAGATTTCCTGTATTTCAATCAAATCATGGACATCATGTAAAAATTAACAAATCTGAAATTTCAGGATTGTCAAATCCAAGAACCAAGTTTCAAATCAAAATTGCAATGAATTTGAAATAAATATAATTTATGGGTGTCTCAAAAAGGATGTTAAAGGATCTAGAGTGGATTTATGCTGATTCTTTTAGGAAGCACAGGCATTCTCAAAATCCACCCTATTCCATTTTAGGACGGCTAAAATTTAGAGCGTAATATTCACAAAACTGACATATTTAACAATAAAATTGACTAAAATATACATTCCTCTTCTCGAGCTTAAAATTTTAATAAATTTTTATTATGTCTTCTTCCAACACCAACCAAGTCAACGAGCTGTTCCCTGGCCTTGACAAAATCATGCAGGGCTACACTGGGTCTCTTAACAGTGAAGCCTCTATCTATGGCCACTCCCAACTTTCAGGCCCCTCCGCAAGCACTACCCAGGAGTGTGTTCTTTCTCCTGCGTCCTCAAGCATGGCCCTGTTTGCCCATCATGCACAGGCAGCTGCTAACCAAAATCCCTTATCAGTGATGGCATCTGGAACCAGCCATTTGAGCCATGGGGTCACTCAGAGAGCCCAGAACCCCAAAACAGCCAATCAGATGGCATCAACCAGTTCCCAAGATGGACACGTCCCTCCCCCAGCCAATCAGTCTGCAAGACGCAGAAGAAAATTGATCACTCCGGACATTGTTCTCAAAATGGTTGAAAAGCGAGGGAAGCTTATGTCCCTTGGGGAAATTGCGGCCGCAATGGGCTTTGCAAAGTCCACTGTGGCTGCAACCCTGCAAGCCCACGCCAACTGTGGCCCCCCGCCAAGAAGACCCCAACTGGTGCTTGTACCTCAACCAAAGGTGAAAAAGCCCACCCTCTCATGATGGCCATTATGGAACGTGACCCGCGGATGCCCCTGGTCCAGGTACGTCTCCAGTTGGGACTCCACAGCATCTTCACCAACAAAAGAACAGTGAATTCATGGATGCACGGAGTTGTGGTTGCTGCTAGAATCTTGTTCAATCAAGTTCTCAGTGGCCCCATTTTGGTGGATACCAACCCCTACAATTCAACAATTATTAATTTTATCAAAGGAAGGGCAATGAGGGCCCGTAATGACGTAATATTCCTGTTGTATGCTAAGATCTTGGCCAGTATCCAAGACTTTGGAGAGAAGCGCATCCAATCTGACATGTACAAGCGTGGCCCAATCTTGTATTGGTTTGTTGGAGTTTTATTGGCAGTTTCCCCATTGGGCGTCAATTATTACTTGGCAATATCAAACACTGCAGATGGGTATGCCTACCAGACAGAGCTCAAGGACATGCTGGAGGAGTGGGCTGCCCAAAATGCTGTGCACACAGTTGTACTGAGTGCAGAGATGGAGCAGCAGGAATGGGCTACCCAAGAAATCAGGGCTGCAGGGCATACCTGCTGGTCCTACCCCATCAACTACGCCAACATGCACCTTGCAGATGTATGTCTCTACAATTTTGGTTCTGCTCTCAGGCACTTAAATCCTGCCACCTACAATGAACTATGCACCCAAATTGATATGGGTTATGAGCTTTTCCCTTCTGCGTCCGTCCAGGACTTATTTGATCTCATCATCTTCTATGCAAGTGATAGTGATAAGTCCAGAAAGGACCCCCGCCTCCCCCCACACCACTCTATCAGTTTTGTCAAGCCTGCATATGTGACAGAAGAAGAATTTGAGCAATTGAAGCAAACCGCTCTTGCTGCCCCTTCCCAGTCAACAAACCCTGCCTCATCAACCCCCCATCAAGATCAAGCCACCCACCTTCCAACCCTGACTCCCAAGCAACCACCCATTCCCTCCCCACTATCTCTGATGCCGTCCCTTTCATAGGTGCAGATGAAGGCAATGTTCATTCCGCCCATTCCCTCCCCTTCCCGTCCTTCAATTAGTAAATAAATCTTTTCTAGGTGACTACTATTAAAATTTATTTTTTCTTTCAGTTCATAATTAATAATATATTTTTTACATTGCTATAAGTTTCCGTGTGTAAAGAATGTTGTACATTTGATGTGGTAGCATATACTTATTTCCAAGGATATTTTCATCATCATCATCATTAATAAATTGAAGACAATAATATGTATGCGTCAAAGATAGTACTATAAAAGTCAGTTTTTTGATGGAATTCAAATAAAATGTCATCAATCTATAACTTAATCAACAAATTAGAAGCTCACCTGCAAAAGGTTATTGAAATTGAGAAAAACATCAGAGAAATAGTGACAGGAAAGCTAGGGGACAAGGGCCAGCCACTGATCCAGCCAAAAGAAGATGCTCTGAACAAATTGGGAAATATTATATATGAAAGAAATAAAGAAAAATTACTTAATCTACAGGGAACTATTTTATCAAGTCTAAAGTTCAACAACACGGGATACAATTTGTGGGAGTTCTGGCAGGGGGCCAAAGAAAACAATGAGAAGATCAGACTAATAGAAGGAATAGAAATTCAAAAGGAAATCAACACCAATGAAGAGGAAAACAATCAAATGGAAACAGATGAAAACAAAACACAATCAAGAAGCAGAAGCGCTTCAATAAATACAGAAGCTTTTTCAAATGAAACACAAGAAGAAACACAAGTTGCAAGCAGGATAAGGAAGATCAAGCCCAAGAAGAGCACTGAAGAGCATCCAACGCTCATGAAGTTTGCTGATATGGCGCCTGTGGCTGAGGGGGCCACAGGGGAAACAATCAGTAAGTCTTTTTATGTTTTACTTATATTTATTTTTAGTCATCACCAGGAATGGGGATGAGGTTGCAGAAGTGGCGGCTTATACGCGAGTTGGTTTTACGGGGGTTACCAGTCACTGGTGGCCCCTGTAAAACAAATAAATAAAAAACAAATAAATAAAATAGTTCAGCAAAATATGAATATGTTTTTTAATAGTGAAGCTCAAATCAGGGAATATCAACCACCTGCGGGGTGCTCACCATGGATAAGAGAAGCCTAAAAATTAGGATCAACAATCAAAATAAAAGAAATGAATGAAATTTGCGGGGATTTGAAACTGAACTTTGATGAATACATATATGAAAGCGTTCAAAGTTTCCCATTCTCAAATATCAACAAATACAAAAAAAGTTTAATAAAAACCAATTTTCAAATAGGAAATGAATATCTGAAATCAGCAATTTTTAATGGAATTTTTAAGGCTCTATCAAATAAAGTTGGGGATGCAGTCCTTGTAAATAGTTTTAAACCTTTAATGATATTGTTTGCCGAGGCCTGGGGGGCAGATTCAAGTCTGGCGCCCCCCTGGTACCCTCTTCAAGTTCAACCAAACATCCTATATCAATAAGTTAGTACAAACTTTCAAAAAATTGTGCATGTTCTCAGAAAAGTATACCTTGCAAAGAATCCACGTTGCGGTGTACCTGGGAATTCTTCTCCACTGTATATTGAAAGCCAACGTCAAAAAGTTGGAAGATGTACCCATAAAAATTGATATATGCTGTTTAGCCCTCAACCAACAGAAGACACCACAGGGATACAGGACAGTCAAGCACGTCCTCTATGATTCATTCACATTGGCAACGCTATACGGGTACTATGTGCCCCCCCAAAAAAAAACCTGCTAATTGATTCCCTCACCCGTCTGACTTTTATAAGACATTCAGCCACTACTAGGATGCTGAGCGCCACTCCCCTAGCAATTGGCGCCAGAGTCATCCACCACATACAGAAGAGTATGTGGTCCCAATTGAATGCACTAGCAGAAAATTTGATTTCAGGGTATAATTCCCCGGAATAATCACATTCCCCTTGCAATTTGCATTTCCCTAATAAATCATTTTCCCTTGCAAAAAAAAACTTTTTTATTTTTTATTTATTTTTAAATATTTTACTATTAAAAATATTTAATATTTTAATATTGAATAAATCACAATTAAATAAAAAATTGGTGTATTTTGAATATTTAACCTTTACTATTAAACTTTTAAGATTTTTAATTATATTTTTATTTTAAAATTTTATTTTTTATTTTAATTTTTAGTAGGTAAATTATAGTATTAATATATCTAAATATATTACAAGATAATAGTTAAAGTTGCGACCACGTCAAATATTTAAAAATAAGTTAAAAATGTTTTTATTTATTATTTATTATCTTGTCGAGGTTGGGTCCATTTATCACAAAGATAAACATTGAGAATTTAATTTATCCGTATCATGCGGCCCGCTCCACTTATGTTCCAAACACGTGATTGTTTAGAACTCAAATTACCTTTCCCTTGTAATATGATTTGATAAACATATTTGATATACTTGAACTGTGTCCTAAGTACAAATTAGTAAGGAATACATAAAAATCATTGGTTTCCGTTTTGTGTAGCTACAGTGGCACTGAAATCCCCTGGAGCAGATGATGACATGCAAGGTCCAATTTGTGGCTTAGAAAAGTTTAAGCACCAAAATGATTCACAATTATTTAAATAAACTATTTTTTTCTATCTTTTTTTATTATTTATTTATTTGTTACCGCAAAAGCCAATAATATTCAGTGCATCATATAAAAATAAATCCCTCTTATCTAGTAAATTAATTTTACTTACCTTTTCTAGTATTTTTAAATGTCTATAATACAATCAAACATCACATTATTATATATAAATAATAATTTGAGTCCTAATAAAAACAAAATAAATAAAAATAAAAACAAATAAAATGGGGCGCTCATTTATCTGATTGACTCGGAGGCCAGGGCTTTGGGGAGGAAGGATTCTGAGTGCTTGTAAAAAGCTGCCACCACATTGGGTGGCATCACAAATTGGCTGACCTCAAGAATATTGAATAGGTCCTCAGTGTCCTGAGGAAGGCCTTGTTTCACCTTATTCTTGATCCACCCAAAGACCTCCTCAATTGGGTTAAGAAATGGGTAATATGGGGGGAGGAAGAGGAGTCTCATTGGGCAGTCTGCAAGGCGGTGGCTGGCAGAATGGCTATTTTTATCAATTGGCGGGAACTTGGACACAACCAGATCCACTTTGTGGAGCCCAACATTATCAAGCACAATAACGTTGGTTGTGCCACTGTAATTTATCCAAAGGTACTCCTTGACAGCTCAGAGAAAATCAAGAAAGGTCCTGCTGTTATGGGAGCCTTTAATTATCTGATACTGGTCCAACCCACGAGGACCAAGAAGCGCAACCATTGAATAGGTCTGGGAACGGACAGCTGCACAATGTGCTACGCCGTCCTTGGACCCCTTCTCAACCCACCCATGCCTAGACCTGAGTGAGGAGGAAAACAACAATTTGTCAATATAGAAGAAATGGACATTCCCAGTCTCCTTTAGTGCCAGATATGTCTTGGCATAAATGCATTGATCCTCAATGGTCTTTTCACTGTTCCTATTGTATGGAGAAACTCTGAGCACCTTCCACAAGAAGCCCAAATCAACCATTGTTTTGTATACAAGGGTTTTAGAAACAGAAAGCCTGAACTCTGTGGCAAGCATTGATTGGACAGCAAGTGTGTCCAGGTGGCAATCCCTGGCTACCCATTGCTTAATTGTGTTGATGTGCACAGGCTGCAAGAGTTTTGGCTGCCGCTTAGCCTTGGTGGATTTGGCAATTTGCCTGGTGTTGCCATACTTGGTGTTGATGTTGGCAATGTACCTGGCTGTGACACCAAATCAGGACGCAATATCCCAAACCGCCATTCCCCCGTTTAAGCAGTTGAGGAGAGCTTCACACTCACTATCCGTCAACTGATGCTGGCCCTTGGCAGGTACCACAGCATCCTGGCTACCAGGCTCAGCACAGGGGATGGGGAACTTTGTGTAGAAGGTGGGATCACACTTGGTTGCGCTGGCGCTGTCAATAGTGGCATAAGACACAGGTGCAGATGGCTCCTTGGTTGTGGCCAATGGCTCAAGGAGGTATCAAAGACGCGGGGGCAGGAAGTGGCAACTCTTGGGTCAAGAGTGCGGGGCCGGGTGACAACTGGGTACACAGTGGAGGTGTAAGTAACCTCAGTGTTCCCAGTGACCCTGGTGTAGGAGACTTTTGTGGCAGGCCTTGAGAGTGGCTTCTACCTGGGATTCAAGCTGGTTGATCGGGCCTGGGACGCGGGAGGTGGTTGGCTGGCAATGACACCTTGGGAGGCCTGTGTATTGGCATGACTCCCCTCAAGTTGGGTTCTGGGTCTGTTCTTGGACCCTCTGGGACGCCCTCGTGGACAGGCTGCCCCGTGGGCTGGTGCAGGAGCAGGTTGGGAATGTGATTGACAGTCCATAAAAATAAAATAAAATATATATATTAGATTAAATATGTATTTATTTGGAGTTATTGGTTTAGTTGTGGGTAGTTGTTTTCTCTTGATTTAGCCTTGAATGGTAACAGAATTTCTATATCCGTGATTTGAAGTGTATAATATTGTGTCCTTTCCGGGGTTGGATAATTTTAAAGTTTGCTCAATTTTTATGTCTAAACATGGTTATCAAGATTAAAATTTTCATTTGATTTTAGTTGTGGTGGAGCTTCTTTATTTGGGTTGGTGTTTCCTAGTGTACTTACTGCACATTCAATTTAATTTCCAGTTCCTGCAATTAATATCTGAGTTTACTAGTGGCATTCAAAAGTGATTTTAAATTTGGTTCTTGGATTTGACAATCCCGCAATTTCAAAAAACATAGTAAACTTAATGAAAATAGTTGATGGATTTGAACGCTTCAAATCTGATTCCAGTTAATTTATTTTGTCCATAGGAAATATGCAGCTCAACTTGAACTTTGCAAAGTGTCTATGAGTTCCCTCATTTTTAAATATTCAAATAAATATCCAAAAAAATCAATTTAATTAAAAAAAGGCTATCCTGCAAAAGTGATTTGAAATTTGGACCAAGGATTTGACAATCCCGCATTTTTACGTTCAGGTTCTGAATTTACAGTAAATCAGCGCTATCAGGCTCAAATATTTCTCAAAAGTCATTATTTTATATTTATGAGAGAAAAGTTAGGCCTATAAGGAAAGAGCTTGAAGTTAAAAATCTGTGCATCAATCTTTCATATTTGTTTAAAGATGGGAAGTTGTATACTTCACCTTTAACATTTGAAAGTTTCTCAGAATATTCTGAGATAACTTATCATTTAAAATCACATGATGATACCAGAGAAACAAAAATATCAGAAGATGCTAGTGGTGCACTAGGGCAAGTTCATGAAGTAGGGCATCTTACTAGAGGGTGTATTTTAAATAGAGTTATCAGTCTTTCAAAAACAACAACCTTTTTTTCTGAAACAAACTAATATTTATCATGAGCCAAAGATAGGGTAATAGCATTTATAGCTTTGGGGCTGCTATTACTCTTCCATGCAACTCATCATAAATATTTTTGGTTTGTAGTTTGTAGTTTGTAGTAGCACTTACAATATTTTCAGTAATACTATAAATTGCAATTTTCAATTCTAAATTGATGACTCTTTTTAAAAAAATCATCTAAGCCCAAGATCAATTAAAGTTTTGTGATTGATTGTATTTTAAGCTTTCTGAATAATTTGAATATGAATAATGTGATTAAGTTATAAAATAATAAATCTGGTGCCTAAGCATAACAAGAAAAATAATGACCCATACATATAATTTAAATTACAGTAGCTTTCAAACCTGTTGAGATAAACATAAATTAGTCATTTTAGAATGCATGAACTCAGTCTAAAAACAAAATCAAAAAGTAAGGAATTTATATTAAATCACAATATATTTGGATCCGCTTTAATTTTTTAGACTGAGTTCATGTGTTCTAAACTGACTAATATACGTTTATCTCAACAGGTTTGAAAACTAATGCACATGTTTTTAAATTATGATTTTTGCTAGGCACAGAGCAAAGCAAGCTCAGATTCAGTGTATTTAAATTTATTTATTTGAAGGATAAAAGTCTTGAAAAGGAATTTTTTTATAAAATAAGAAGATTAAATTATGATTTTTGGTGTGTCACAAGCTACAGTAACCTCCATGAGTAATGGGTCACTGGTATTATTTAATATAATGTAAGAGTTTACAAATCAAACACAAGTAAAATTAGCATGAAAAGATGGACTGTAAAATTTTTCACAAGGCTTTAAAAATATGAAAAATAAATAAAAGTGAAATAAATAGAAAACAAAATTAAAATAAACACCATTATAATATTTTAATCTATGTAAGACTACTAGGTGGTTATTCCATCCAAGGACAGATATAAAGTTGAATTTAATAAATAAATTAAATATAATTCATTTTATTTTTAGGCTGGTAATACTAATTCATCTTTTTGATTAAAGTTCTTATTTAAAAAGGCTTTCTTTTAAGGTATTTAACTTTTTATTTAAGTAAAATTGTATCTCCAGTAATAAATATAAATAAGTGGAGTATTACTTTTTATGTTTGGCAAAGCTAAATAAATGAATTTAAAGTGTCATATTTAATTTTATAAATTCTTTCAAAAGATAGAGTTGAACTGTAGCTTTAAAATAAGCTATTGTATGTTAATATTGGCTTAGTATTCACAGAGATATGTTGTTTTTAGTTTTATGTGTTTTTAGAGTGAGTTTAACTGAATCAAATTAAGTCTATGCCTTTGATTTTAACATGTGCCCAATTCCAGCATTTACTATATATCTGATAATCTAGAGCAGCTTAGGCTATCATGTTTGGTATCATGTTTATCAGAATTATCTGATAAACACATCTAGTATTGTGGATATACTTCTGAGAAGTATAATAAACAAAATAAAGGGGGAAATTAAGAAGATAACAATACTTTATTGTATATGTTACTATAAATTCAGAACCTAAAGGTAGAAATACAGGACTGTCATATTATTTTGCATGAACTCACTAACTTAATGGAGTAATTTTCATCCCAGGACAGCTTACTTATTTATATAAAAGGATGAAAGATATTCCAGTAAGTTGGTGAGTTCACACAAAAGAATTTGACAATCCTGCATTTTTACATTTAGGTTCTGAATCTACAGTATAGGGTATTATATAGTATCATGAGAAGCCACATACTGTCCATGTATGTCATAGTAGTCATGGGGCTTGTCCAGGTAATGTTCCATTTAGGACTTGAAAGGTTTGATCCCTGTATAAGATGAGCAGCTGATAAGAGTATTTATACTTAATTTTTAATCAGGGAATCACTCAGGGAATTAACTTCCCAATAGGGAGTGATTATAGATGTTGCAACAAAATTGATTTTCTTGACCTTAATAAAATCAGTAGTAAGTCTTAGTTAATAAAATATCAAGCTCTGAATTTTTAAAATAGGCTTTTAAGCCAAAAATCATGTTTTTATAGGTTTAGTTCAAAGTATATTTGATTTTTGAATCCCTTTATTTTAATTGTTATTGTAACTTTTACATTTAAAGTAGATTTATAAAGTATAATAGATTAAAAACAGGTAAATAAATTATTATTACAAGAAATTCATCTAGTATTAGTATGTTGTTTAAGAGACAAAAACATTATTTAATTAGATAAAATGTTTTAAAAGATAATTTGTGTTGCAACTGAATTAATTACAGTAGTTTTAAAAGCTATGGCAACAAGCAAAAACACTTCAGATTTAAAAAAGGAAATCAGATTTAAGAAAATTACAACTATCAGTGTAAAATATACACTCTGGTAACATGAATTTTTGGTGTTAATGGAAAAAATGGGTCAATACAGCAACAAATTGCTCACGCGCCAAACAAGACTAATCAAAATAAAATCCAAAATACATGGATTCACAAACAAAATGGTGTGAGTTGAATTTTGGTGTAACATGTTTACTATAAAAATTGGTGATAAAATATACTCATGTGTAGTGAGTCAAAACTCAAACCAAAAACAAAACATAATAGCAACTCAACATGAAAACAAACCCACTTGACTGTTGTGTGTAATGGATTGTAAACAAAAATGATACCAAGGTATCTAAAATAGAGCACACAATCTGAAACATAAATTTTAAATCCATTGAGTTGGGTGTTTAAGTTTGGCATAAAATCTTGGAAAATTGTTGAAAATTGGTTTCAATTATTCTAAAATGGGTGTTCTAAAACCACAAACAACAAATTAAGAAACAAAAAAATCTATAATTGTGATATTGAGTGGGGGGATTCTAATTAAATAACCATATTCAGATAAAAATTAAAAATCAAAAACAGGGTGTGGCAGAATCTTGGGGGGGGTTCCACAAGATGAAGTTGACTATAATTAAAGATTATGCCAGCTCTTCAATGAAAATAAGATGTTATCACTGTGAAGAAACAACAGCTACTATTGTTTGTATTAATCAAAACAATGGCTGAGACCTAGGAGCAGAATCTACAAGCTGGGATTTAGCAACAGTATAAAAACTTATAAGATGATAATAAGTTCATTGCAATTTATGAGAATCACATTCAATTGAAATATATAGAGCAAGAAATTGTTGAGACCAAGTTTTCCTCCTTGCCTGCTAATGTATCTTACAATACACAGGGGGCACTTGAGGAGACGCCCCTTGACATATCTAATGACATGGATCAATCTGATGGCACTATCAAACTGCAGGCAATTTCTCCTAATTAGAAGTGCTGCCAATTCAACCTGCTGATCCCTGCACAAGTTATTCCTTGACTTCAAACCTTACATGGAACATGCCACTATGCCACCCCCTTATGGCCTTGTGGCTTTCCCCATATAGTATATTATTCACAATATTCTACAATAAACATTACCTTATTCTATTCCTTTCTGTCTTTTCTATTGGACTGTTGTCTTCCTCAATCAAATACTGAACTCTAATTGGTTCAGTTGCAACAGTGGTAGCAGTGATAGGTTTACAACCTACCTAAAAGAGAAATCCCCCCAAGAAAGGACAGAGTATGTGCTTTATGGCTACTCCCCATAAAAAAATTCCTTCCAATCCCCAAGGGGGACATCCCCAAAGGGTATGTTATCTATCAAGACAAGCTGGTTCTCACAAGCGTTTACAATTGGCTCTGCCTTGGGCAGCGCAACACAAGTGTCACCCCGCCCCAATCAGACCTTTCTCAATGCATGCTAAATCTTCAACTTGAGCCTTATGCAAGTAGTATCAAAGGAGCTGACATTGTCAGTTGGCTCCACTCTACCAAGACCCACCTTTGTATCTGTCAGGTGCCTGAGCCCATGTGGGTTGTCACCACTTCTGGGCGCCTTACAGGGCCTGTTGCAGTGTGGTTCACCAACTGGGCCAGTCAAGAGATAGATGTTACTTGGGCGTTGTTCAGGGACACTGAAAAATCCCGCTACAGTGAAACCTTTTCACCTATTGTGGTGGGAACTTCCCTCCTGGCCTTTAAACAGACTGGGTTTATCCCTGAATATCTTGCAGCTTGGTAACAAGCCATTGCTGCTGCCCCAGAAGCTGTTACCAACAGAAATGCTATGCTCCTTACACCAATAGTCAATGGGTCAACCCCCATATCTGCAAGTGGGTTCCCATGGGGCACTGTACCTCCATCAACAATTGCTACAAGGCCATTGTGGAGGTCAATAATCAGGCTTCTGTGGGCTTCTGTAGGTCTAATGATGCGCCACCCCAGTCTTGCCCCGCACCTGGCAGTGCCCACAATCAGGTGGACTGCTGTCAGCCTTGCCAACAAGAGAATGGGGTTAAGCGTCCCTGCAAGGGAGAACTTCAATTAGTGCAAATTGAGGACCCAGGAAAAGACTGAGGGTTGTAGATACAAGAGGTTCTACAACTCCACTTGATCCTTGCTCTCAATCCCTCCTTGCAAAGAACCCCTGTGATTACAATGTGCATGATGTTGAAACTCTTGATGTATTCCAGGTTCATAGCAACAACCTGTTCTCCAAGCAAGCCATTCTTTAAATAAAGTAACCCTCTTGGAATATCCCTTATGTTTCTGTGGGAATACCCACAAACTTTTGGTAGACACTGAGGCCGGCCACACTATGGTTGACCAGGCATTTGCAGATTCTCAGCAGCTGGACCAAGCAACCAGACAATTCAAGGCAGTATGAGTAGCTGACTCCTGCAGAGTGGCAACTACCCATGAGACAGTACCCTTCTCTGTGAGAATGGGGAACGTCCAGGTTAAGCTCTCTGGACCAATTATGGTGGGGCTCAGCCACAATGTCATTGCTGGTCTTGACTGGCTGCAACACAACTGTCCCTATATTGACTGGGATACATCTATCATCACTCTTAACAAAAATGGGGTGGGTTTCCAGATCTATCCTATCAAAATGAGCAAGTCACTCCATGATACTGTGTTTGTCAGAATCACATAGACAGGTATGTATGATTTCAAGGGGGGAAACTGGACTTTAATCAATTTTCAGTCAAAGTTATCCACTCTGAACCACTTGTGGCTTCCCTCTTGACCACTCCTCCCCCACCAGCAACTGTCCTCTCCCCAAGAGATACAACATGCTGTACAACTACAAGGGTCCCTGTCCAACGCACGTCCCTTTTATTGTCTGACATCCAAGGAAGACAAAACTCTACGTCAACACCTTGTGGACACACTCAACATGGGCTTCATCTGCCCCTCCCTCTCACCCTATGGGACTGCAGTATTCTTTATAGCCAAGAAGGACAGGTCCCTTTGCTTAGTGACTGATTACTGTGCCCTAAAAAAAGTAACCATCAAGAACAAATACCCCCTGCCGTTGATTGACAACTTTTTTGATATGCTTGCAGGTGCAAAGGTCTTTAGTAAGATTGATCTCACTGCAGGGTATAACCAGATCTGCATTGCACCAGGGGATGAGGCAAAAACTGTCTTCTGTACATGCTACAGGTTTTTTGAGTGTCATGTCATGAACTCTGGAATGACCAACGCTCCTCCACCTTTGCCATGTTGATGAACAAAGCGTTTGAGGATCTTATTGGAAAGTGTGTTGTTGTGTACCTTGACAGCATCATTGTCTTCAGTCAAGATAAAACCACACTGTGGTGATCCACATGTGTGTTGTTTTGCAGGTGAGGGTTTATTTGGCTTCAAATAAAGACAATATGCTGAAGAGTGACAATGTGTGGTTAACTGATGATGCTGTAAGCTAGTAGGTAACATAGGGCTACTAGGGGTAAGTAGGGTGAGCCTAGTAGGTAACATAGGACTACTAGGGTAAGTAAGGCCTGCCTGGTAGGTAACAAAGGACTACCAGAGGCAGATGTTGCCTCCACCCAGCAGAAGAGATTGGCTGCTTTGGGCTATAGTTCTTCACCTAGAAGGGAACTGTGGCTGCGGAAGGGTGAAGACTGAGATAGCAAGCAGGGAACTTTGTCTGTCTAGGGGGGAGAAGGTTTTGGACCCCTGGCGGGTAACACAGGCTGCCAGGGAGGGGAAGAGCTCTGAGGGCTATACATACCCTAATACACTTACAGGAGGTCTGTGAGCAAGCATCCTACCTAACAGACTGGTAGGGTGTCCTTGTTTATGCCCCTATGAGAGCTTTGGGGGGAACCCAAAGTGAGCATTGGAGGGCATAGATTTTCTCAGAGGTGTCACTAAGGCGGTTTGCTTGGGGAAGCAAGCTTCAGAACTTGGTGTGATCAGGCCTCTGGGAAGCAGATCTGATTACTCTGCAACTGAAAGCCCAGACTTAATCACTTGGGTGAGTAAAGACAACTCATAGACATTGATCTATGATTAAATGGCCTAAGTGAAGTGCCACTTGCAAGGGCCCAGTCAAACACCAGTTCAATGTAGACTCATGCCTGGGTCTACAAGTTCTGGTAACGGGGACTGAGATAAAGAACCAAGGTGGTTCACAGAATCAACAGAGAATACTAATGAGAGGGACTGTTTGATCACAGTGAAGACTAGTTGGCAGACTGTTAATTCATATTAAATTGTGGGAACCAAGATGGTTCATTGTGCAGAGGGAACTAAGGAGGTTCCTAGTAATGATTTGTTGAGGGGACTGGTTGAGGATAAGCTGAAGGACCAGAAGATTATAATGCAGGACTAGCTGATCATGATTCAGGTTGGCCAAAGGACCAGAAGTTTGTGTTTCAGGACTAAAGAGCTAAGGGGATGTGAGTGCAGGACCAGGAGATAACCTGAAGGAACTAGCCAGACTGGATACAGAGGCTGGAAGAACTGATTTTAGTGTCTTTTGAGAGGAAAATAGATAAAAAGAAGCAGTTAATTAATAATTAAATACTACCTGATTATGATTTAAAAATGATTTAATATCATATAATCAAAAAGAAAGAGGAGGAAAAATGATCTACAGTTTGTTAAAACTGTGAATTTATTTAAAAAGGAGAATTGAGGAAGAAGGGAGCTAGAAAGAGGCCATAAATAGAATGGAGAAACTGTGAGGGCAAAAGAGCAAAATTTGCCAAGAACAACTAGGAGAGGCAAGAGGACAAGTAAAAAGTGGGTTCAAAGTTGCAAAACGTTGAGAAAAACACGGAGAAACACAGAGAAACGTTGTAAAATCAAGGGGTCAAAATTTGTCTAAGTAAAACATATGTGGAAGCGCTCAAGATTTGCTGGGGAAACGTGACAGGAATCACGGCAAAACCGTTTGAAATGCAGAGCAGTTGTTTACCCGGAGCAAGACAGCCTCAGGTTTGAACCAGGGTCAAGAGCAAGTCATCCAGGGAAACCTTTTTGGCAAACCTGTTGAATTGAGGCATATGATTGGCTGCAAGCCAAAGTCTGTTTGATCAGTGTTTTGAGGGCTTTAACTTAAGAGTTAAAGCCTAAAAAATGAGGAACAGAAGCGGAAAATTCAGGGCTTTCATTGGCTGAAGGAAGTTTTGAAGTCTAATATATTGTAGAGGGAAAGAAACAGGATAGTTTAAGTTCTTGAAAACCAGAGTTCTAAGAGAAGTTTTTGGTCTGAAACAAGGGGCTATAAAAGGGAGAGCTATCTGAGACTTTTCAGGGACTGAATAAAGTGGATTACAAAAGCCACAAGAGCTACAGAAGGAGCCAAAGACCAAAAGTAGGAAGCCAGAGCTGGAACAGACTGCAGGAGCCCAAGACCAGAGCGCAGGAGAACAAGACCAAAGTGCAGGAGCCCAAGACTAAGGAGCAGAAGCCAAAGACCAAGTACAAGGAGTCCAAGAGATTGTTGAAGGACTCCAAGTACTGGCAAAAACCCTCATTGTTCCCTATACTAAGGCCATATATCAGAAGGTTTCTAGGGGGATCTTCCTTCTGACTGTGAATAAAAGCCTATTACAACCCCTACCCAAATTTCCTGTGATAAAAGGATATAAGCTCTATGAGTAAATTACCCCACATCTTCTATCCTAGCCCAGGAGACAAAGAATCCTATTGCCTAGGTTGCAGGAAATTTGCCTCTAGTAAGTCTTCCCAAGAGGAGTGGGAAAAGGTGACTAGGCATCTTGAAATGACAGATAGAGGAAGGGAGTTTATTGGAGGAGAGTTTACTAGACTATTACAGTATTGGTATTGACCTACAGAAGGGCTGGCGCCTGCTGAAATACAAGTGTATGGTGGAGACGCTTGCCTGGTAATTGGGAAGGTACTGGAAGAGTCTGCTCTTATGCAGTCCAAGTATAAGCTCTTAACCAATCACTCACCACAGTTGGAGAATGACAACTCCTCCAAGCCAGTCCCTGGCTATGACCCAGGACACGCTTTAGGGACTGATGACCAGGGACCCCACACACACACCTCCAATACCTCTGTGCTGTCCTTGACACCCTTCATAAAAACTAGCTGAAGGCCAAGCCTTCCAAATGCAAATTCCTTGGGTCAGAGCTCCTATTCCTTGGGCACTCCACCTATTCCCAGGGAATAAAGCCCAACTCTGCCAAGATCAAGGCAATCACAAGCATGCCACCTCCCACCAATGTGGGCCAGGTGTGTACATTCTTAGGCATGGTTGCCTATGTGCGCAAGTTTATCCCCAATTGCAGAGAACTAATTGCACCTCTCACCAAGATCCTAAACACCAAAATGTGCTTCCATTGAACTCCTGTCAGAGACCAAGCCTTCAAGACATTGAAGCAAAGACTTACAACTGCACCTGTATTGCAGTTCCCTAATTGGAACCGCCAGTACAAACTCAAGACTGATGCCTCTGACAGAGAAATAGGAGGCATGCTACGGGTGGAAACTGACAAAGGTGACTTCCTCCCTGTGGCCTAAAAATCCAGGAAGCTCACCAACTCAGAGCAAAACTACCCCATACATGACAAAGAGTTAGTGGCAATTGTGCACTGCGTCAAGAAATGATGTTGCTACCTGGAAGAAGCCACCTTTCCACCCCGCGTCCTGTCAGACACAAGTTGCTCCAGTACTTCAATACACAGTTCCATTTGTCATGACGTCAGGCAGGCTGGGTCAAGCGCCTGTCCCCTTACCAACTACACATCAAATACAAGTCTGGAAAGGAACTTGTCACTGCTGACACCCTCTCCAGGTTATATGTGGTGTACATCATGGGGGACAATGGCTTAAACCCAGACTAGCCAATGTTCTACCTGCGCCCTGAAGCAACATATTACAAAGGTCTTAACTCTGCAACTATCTCCAAATTAAAAGACAACAGAAGCCATTTCACCACTGATGCTGGCAAAGTTTGTTGCCAGGCAGAGACTAGTGAGAAGACACCGTACATTCCCACCACCCATCAAGCAGACACCATACTGCATTATCACCACACCTTGGGTCACAACAGAGGACGTAAACTCTTTAAAATAATGAAGCGTAAGGTTTGATGGCCTTGTATGCACCAAGACATCTTGGACCTCCTCAAAACCTGTGTGCTGTGCAAGAAAAATACGTCAAAGCCTACTCCTCCCAAGCCTATCCTGCCCATCAAAGCCATAGAACCCTTTGAACAGTGGGGCCTTGACATTGTTGGACCCCTCCTCAAGGATATACTAGGCAAGAAGTACATCATAACTGCCATTGACTACTTCACTTGTTGGCCAGTGGCCTTGGCAACAACTAACCACACCGCCACCACCATCACCTGCTTCATTGGCAAGGAAATTGTGGCCCGCTTTGGGCGGCCCAAGTGTCTCATCACATATGGTGGCCCCAAACTTGTGGGGCAAGTCATGAAGGCGTGCTGCACCAAAAATTCCCTCCAAAGAATAGTTAAAACCCCCTACCATCCCCAAACCAATGGGTGTGTGGAGTGTCTAAATTATTCACTGGTCCAACTGATTGTCAAGCTCTCACAGGAGCATCCTAATACTGCATGGACTGAACACCTGCCCACTGTGCTGCTTATCTTGCAAGTGAGGATCAATAGGAGCACTGGGTTCAGCCCCAGCGCCTTGGCCTTTGGAACACCTTACAGCTTGACAGGAGTGAAACAAGGGAAATTAAAATCCACAGTTCCCAGGAAACCCCCCTTGTTGCCTACCCCCTCCCTGAGCCAGTGGTGTGCCAAGGCCTGAGATATTGAACACAAGCAAATTGAGGGGGATACAAAACACCTGGAGGCCAGATACACTGTAGATGACCCCGTCTATGCCCTCAACCCCAATTCAGCCAAATTAGAGTTCAATTGCCTAAGGCCCTTCAAGATAGCCACAGTTTATGACAACCACACCTATCAACTTGAAGATGCCCAAAAAACACCAATAATCTTCACCATGATCCCTTAAACCCATGCCATCCCCACACAAAGGTTGTTTGTGTAGACCTTCCCAGATCTCCTGCAAACTCTGATCCTGATATCTGACAACAAGCAGGGGGAAAGGGGGTGTTACAACCAAGTTTCCCTCCTTGTCTGCTAACATATCTTACAATACACAGGGAGGCGCTTGAGGAGCCGCTCCTTGACATATCTAACAGCATGAATCAATCTGATGACAATATCAAACTGTGGGTACTATCTCCTAATTAGGAGCGCTGCCAATTTGACCTGCTGATCCCTGCACAAGTTATTCCTTGGCTTCAAGCCTTACATGGAGCATGCCACTATTCCACCCCCTTGTGGCCTTGTGGCTTTCCCCATATAGTATATTATTCACAATTTTCTACAATATACAATACCTTATTCTATTCATTCATGTCCTTTCTATTGAATTGTTGTCTTCTCCAATTAAATAATGAGCTCTAATTGGTTCAGTTGCAACAAAATGATAAGTTTATTGCTGAAGAGAGTGATAGGTATTTATAGCCTTAGCAGGCTTTTGGGAACAGAAAGAATACCTAGGGGTTATTGACTTATTCTCCAGAGTAGGTTCAGTAATAGTTATCTTTGTTGTATTTCTAGAAGGTTGGCTAATTCTTTATTCAGATTTGGAAGGAAGAATGTCATTAAGACTTTTGGGTTTCTGTTGATAGGTTTGGCTGCTTTTCACATAAAAGGGTAGGCTCAAGTCTCCCAACAAGCCAAGAGGTTTGCATTAGACTTGACTGGGACGTAATTGCCAAAAAATATGATTTGCTAAATAGCTTGAGAAGATCTTTACTTGCATCATAGTTAATAATTATTATTAAAGAGATGAACATCATTGGTTTTCATATTGGGTGGCACAGGTGGCATTAAATCAACATGGATCTTTTGATGACTCACAGGTTTGGATTCATGGCTATAAAATACTAGCTATCATGCTAATAAAGGGTTCATATTTACGTAGATTTAATTAATTTTATCTATATTTTTATTTTTATTTTTATTAAAGTGTTGAAACTATGTTCTATAAAATATTTGGTACATTAAATAAAATTTTGTGTCTCTACATATAATATGTTTATTTATATCTAATTGGCATTCAAAGCTTTTAATATCTGGAATACAAACTAATGTCAAGCCATTATAACATTAAAGGCTAGTTTTCAAGTCCTATTATAAGCAAAATAAATAATTTTATAAAAACAATTAAAGCTGGGAATACCCTTTTATTTGATTGGCTTGGAATCCAGGGCTTTGGGGATGAAGGGCTCAGAATTCTTGTAAAAAGCTGTCACCACATTAGATGGCATCAATAGTTAACTGAACTCAAGAATATCCAAGAGATTTCTGTATCCTGTGGGGGGGGGCTTGTTTCACCTTATTCTTGATCCAACCAAACACCTCCTCAATTGGATTCAGGAATGGGGAATATGGCAGGAGGGAAAGGAGTCTCATTGGGCAGTTAGCAAGGCAGTGACTGGAGTTGTGGCTATTTTTATCAATGGGGGAACTTGGACACAACTAAATCCACTTTGTGGAGCCCAACATTATTGAGCAAAATGTTGGTTATGCCAAAATAATTGATCTGCAGGTACTCCTTAAAAACTTTGATGAAATCAAGAAATGTCCTGCCATTATGGGAACCCTTAATCAACTGATACTGATCTAAACTACAGGGACTAAGAAGCACAACCATATAATATGTTTAGGAACAGATAGTTGCACATTGTGCTATAACATCTGTTGATCTCTTCTCAACCCATCCATGCCTAGCTCTGAGTGAGGAGGAAAACAACAATTTGCCTATGTAGAAGAATTGGACATTGTATGTCTGCTTTAGAGCTGGATAGGTTTTGGTGTAAATATGACAATCATCTATTTTCTTTTTGCTGTTTCAGGTATGTGGAAAAACACTCAATAAATTTTACAAGAAGCCCAGATTGAACATTGTTTTGTATATGCGGTTTTTGGAAACAGACAGCCTGAACTCTGTGGCCAGCATTAATTGGACAGAGAGATAATACATATGTTAATCCTTGGCTACCCACTGTTTGATTGCATCAATGTGTACATGCTGTAAGGGCTTAGGCTGCTGTTTGGCCTTTGATGATTTTGAAATTTGCCTGGTATCACCAAATTTGGTGTTGAGCCTGCTGATATATCTGGCTGTGACACCAAACTGGGATACAATATCCCAAATTGCAATTCCTCTGTTTAGGCATTCAAGGAGAGCTTCATGTCCATTATCTGATAACTGATACATGCCCTTGGTGAGTACTGTAACATCCAAGCTATTGGGATCAACATATGGGATGGGGACTTTTGTGTAGAAGGTGAAATACTCTTGCTTTCAGTGGCGCCGGCAATTGTGGAATACACCACAGGAGCATATGAGTCTTCAGTGGTGGCCAATGGCTCACAAGAAGGATTAAAAATGCTGACATGAACTGACAACCCTGGGATTCAGTGTGCAGGGCCGTGTTACAACTGGGTACACAGTGGAGGTGTATGTAACCTCCTTTTTCCTGATGACCTTGGTATGAGAGACTTTAGTGACAGGCTGTGAGAGTTGCTTCTATCTAGTATTCAAGCTGTTGTTCCTGGCTTGAAAAGCAGGAGGTGGTTGCTGGTGCTGATATCTTGGGAGGCATGTGCATTGGCATTGACTCATTAAATATGTGTTCTAGGTCTATTCTTGAACCCTCTGGGGTGGTCAAGTTTCTTAGGTTGAAGTTCCTAAGGTCAAAGTGCAAAATTCAAAAATGGGACCCCCAAAAAGTGCAAAAATTGAAAATATCAAAGATCAAAGTGCAAAAATTTATTTTCCAGAGGTTGACTTTGAAGAAGAATAAAATACAGTTTATATTAAATTTATATATTTTGAAATATATTCTAGACTAAAGAGACCCCAATGAATGAATTTCTGCAATAAAAAATATATGCTAGATAATAAAAAGATTCTTAAATTATCTGTTTTTAAAGGAATTTTATTTTAGTTTCAAAAGCAAAATTAGACTAGAATTTATATGTAACTGTATTTAATTGAATATAAAATATGAAACTACACAAAAAATGCTTTATAAACTATAAGTTTAATAAAAAAGGTTAATTTAATTTCCAGCTTATGTAAAGCTATAATAATACTTCATTATAAGCAAAATAAAGTATTTTTCCTGCAAGATACAAGCATATGATTTTAGGTATTTTTGTTTATTAGTAATCTTATTTCAATGAAAAAAATATATAAGTATATCATTAAAATAATATAAAGTAGGTTACTTTCTTATTGAAGCTATACTATATAATAAATACTTGATAAAAGATATAGTCTTATATCTTATTTATAAGTCACACTATTCAAAGATATCAAGAATCTGCCACTTACATATCATAAAATGAAGACTTGAATATTTTTATGTTAAAAACACTGTACTTCCACTAAAAATGATATAGATAGCTCAAAGTTGTATATCAAAAAGAAACATTTTATACATCTTATTTTACTCTAATACATATATCAAAAATTTATAGTAGAAGATAATTGAGGGTAAAAATGGAGATAGGATAATAGAAGATAATTGAGGATAAGAATGGAAAGAGGATAGTAGAAGAAAATTAAGGGTAAGAACGGAGAAAAGAAGAAGATAATTGAGGATAAGAAAGGAGAGATAAGAGAATAGAAAAGGAGAAGAGAAGATGAATAAGAAAGTTTTTTCTACTTGGTATCAGATTTTATATAATCCACCCTCTTGATAACGCAATTTTTTAAAAAAGTTTTTGGCCCCCAGCGCAGCCAAGGGGCCAACAAAACTTATTTTTTGAGGAGTAATGAGAGGTGAAAAGAAGAGGTGGGAAATGAGAAAATTCAAGAGAGAAACCTTCAAAAAAACCAAGATGTTGCAACCAAGTTTCCTGCCTTGCCTGCCAATGTATCTTATAATACACAGGGGGCGCTTGCTGAGCCGCCCCTTGACGTGTCTAACGTCATGAACCAATCTGATGGCAGTATCAAACTTCAGGCACTTTCTCCTAATTAGAGCACTATAAATTTGACCTGCTGATTCCCGCACAAGTTATTCCTTGGCTTTAAACCTTACATGAAACATGCCACCCCCTTGTGGCCCAGTGGCTTTTCCCATATAGTATATTAATCACAGTATTCTATAATAAACAACATCTTATTCAATTCATTCTTGTCCTTTCTATTGGATTGTTGTCTTTCCCAAATCAAATACTAAATCCTCATTGGTTCAGTTGCAACAAAGAGCTTATTGCACTTTGGTTTAGGCACTTTGATTTCTGCACTTTGATTTGGGCACTTTGATTTTGTCCCCTTAAATACCATAGGGAAACATAGTACAATATTATATAAATTTAATATTTTTTAAAATTGCCTCCAAAATACACCAATTTATTAATACTGCAATAAATAAGAACCTACCAAAAAACTTCATTTCTTTTTTATATATTTAAAATATCAGGTCTTAAAGAATCTACATTAGGAATTTCAAAAGTTTTTATTAATTATTTAAAATTTTATAAGCTTATAAAAAGTGTGACTAAATCTAAAAAGTCAATTTTCAATTTACTCACTTTTGGTTTGAGGAACTTAATAAAACATAATGAATAAAATATTAATTTTTTGCAAAAATTTAATACTAAGTGGTCATAGTTTTTGGTACCTTTTTGGATTTTGATTTGACTACTTTTCAATTTCTGCACCCATTAAGAAACTCTAAAGTAGTTTTAAAAGCTATGGCAACAACTAAAAATACATCAGATTTAAACAAAATGATTTCAGATTTAAACAAAATCCAACTCTCAGGTTAAAATATACTCTCTGTTAACAGGCTTTATTGGCATTAATGGGCAAATTGAGTCAATACAGCAACAAAGGGCTCACGCGCAAAGCAAAACCATTCAAAATACAATCCAAAATACATTGATTCACAAAAAAAATGGTGTGAGTTGACTTTTGGTGTACATATGTTTACTATGTAAATTGGTGACAAAATACACCCAAGCAAGGTGTGTCAAAACTCAAACCAAAAACAAAACACAATAGCAACTCACAATGTAAACAAAATCACTCATGCAATGTGTGCAATGGATTGTAATCATGAATGATACCAAGGTATCCAAAATAAGACACAAGATCTGAAACAAAAAATTTAAAAACATTGTGTTGGATGTTTGAATTTGGCAGTAAAATCTAGGAAAATGGGTGGATTTTTTGAGTATTCTAAAATGGGCGTTGTAAAACCAAAAACAACTAATTAAGAAATTAAAAATCTATAATTGGGATATTGGGTGGGGAAAAATATTAATTAAATATCCATGTTCAGATAAAAGCAAAAATTAAAATTAGGGAGTAACTTAATTGAAATTTATTTAATATTTTATCAAAATTTAAAATGGAAGGAACACAACACCAGACTACTATTGCACCTGTTGTGCACCGCGGTTGTGGTTGCCCCCGCAGGTCAAAGAATAGAGTTAGTGCAACCCAAGTGCCTACTCAAGGAGGAGATGGGAGAGGAGAGTTCCATAGTGACGCTGCACTGACACAGCTGGTTCAAGGAGCACAAGCTGCTAGGGTGAAGAGCATAAACCCTTGGGTCCCCAAGCTGACCCGGAAGCCAATCAAGGTTACCTTTATCAAGAAAGTTAGAAACAAGGAGGTAGAACTTACTTCATATGTGTTTGACGTTGTGTACCGGCAATAGTTGGTCCCGTCAGCCATGCTGGAGAAGGTGAAGCCTTTACTTGATACTAGCTACAAGCCCTATGTCAGTGATGGCAATCAGAAGGATGACAAGGAGCCTGAGTTCTATCAAACCAATGAGGGACAACTGGTGTTAAAAAAGGTTGCAGCCTTCTATACCAAGGTGCCCATGCCCTGTGTTATGCCCAATGCCAACAAGTCAATCCCCACTGCTAAAAAGCCCGCCCAGAAGCACATCCCCGACATCAAACGCATCATCCTGCTTAAGCTAATGTGGGAATATGGTGATTACAAGGCGGCCGCAGCCATTGTTGGAGTGGATCCCAAGTACGTCAGCAAGACCTTCCAAAAATTCATCAATACTGGTCATGTCCTTGCCACAGAGAAATCCTTGTGTGTTTCTACCATGCTCACCAAGGAGTGCACAAATGGGCAATCCGCCAGTGGATAACCCGGGATTGCCATCTTGAACTGGCAAATATACAGGCCATGGTCAAATCTACTTTTTGGATTGAGGCCTTGATTTCCTTTTACTACCATCTGGTGAAGGGAATGCAATTTTCTTGGAAAAAGCTTGGGGTATCTCCCTACAAAAGAAACAGGCCAGCTAATATCAAGACCTGGAAAAAATACTCAGAGGTGTACACTGCCCTCAAAGCCAAGGGGACAGTAAAATTTTACTATATTGACAAATCAGCATTTACCTTGTCAATGTGCAATGGGTATTGCTATGTCCCCAAAGGCTCCAATGACGGGATGGCTTGGCGTGCTGCAGTCCGCGCCACAGCCTACTCAATGGCGGATCTCCTTGGTCCAAAGGGGGTTGAGCTCTACCAAATGATATTGGGTTTGCATAACAGCAGGACCTTTCTATCATTTCTCCAATTGGTCCAGAAGCACCTGAGGCGCACAAGCCCTGGCTTCACCAATGTTATTGTGTTGGACAATGTTGGTCTCCACAAAGTGGCTGACATTCTTGAAGAATTTCCATCAATTGACACCAGCATTGCTGTGGGCCCCCATCAATTGGCCACAGCAAATTTATGCCTTCTCTTCCTCCCAACCTATTTGCCCTTCCTAAATGCCATTGAGGAAGTCTTTGGGTGGCTCAAGCAAGTTGTCAAGCGAGAAACCCCAACTGGGACCGAGGACCTCTTTAATTTGCTGCAGGCCGGGATCCACACCCTCCCAGCTGAGACTGTGGCCAAATTCTATGGCCACACTGATTTTTTCATCCCCATGTGCCTATCCAAACAGCCAATCAATTAAAGGCTTAGTGTGTCCAATTTTTTTATATTCTCTTATTTACTATTCAAGATTTATTAATTATCATTTATATTTTGATGTTTCCACACCCGCAATTACATTCAGAAGGACCATCAATAGATGTAAATAATTTATTATTTTTATTATATATTATTTTATTATGGCATCTGAGGTAATCCCAAACGCTTGATACTGGATTACACAAATAGATTTATACCACTTTGTCAAATAAATATAAAATAGTCTTATAAAAGTTAAATGTAAAATGTACAAGTTGGAATTTATTTTATTAACGTATTATTTTATGCTTTTATGAAACCCGTTTCCGCAATATATTTTGCAAAACTGGTTTGCTGAAATAAGAATTAGAAATTTTTATTATAATAAAAATAATATGAATTGTAATGAAATTTATTAGAAGAGAGAATTTATTGCAAACACCTGTAGTGAGTTCTTTGATATGTACCCACCCCGCAATGAAGGTGGCACACAACCTCCACCGCCACACCGTGGACGGTGGATACGCCCTTATTAAAAAAACTCCCTCCTGCTGGTGAAGGGGAGTAGTGTTAGGTGCAAACTGAGGAGAAGCTTTTTGGGTGGGGCTGCAAACCTGTAAATCCCTGCCAGGACCAGGGCGTCTTGGATTACATGGTCCACTGAGTCATATCCAGGGGGACCTTCTTCCTGTCAAGTGCAAGCTGGGCCTCGTCAATTCCCAGAAGGACCCTGTCTAGATCCTACACACTGGCGCTCATCCCAAAGAAGAAAAGATAGTCAAGGTAAACCACCAAGTGAAGCCTTTGCCCAGCAAAGGCTTCCGTGAACTCACATAATTTATTATAGACTGCACTGATCTTCTTATTGTGCCTGGTCTTTGCAAAGGTAAGATCCATTGCCAAGGGGGGCCCTGTCTCATCTGCACTTCAGGCTAGCCCAAAGTCCGCAAGGGGGATCTTGGTTTTCTTGACGGCTGTTGCGTCTGCAACAGCCAACTTCCCCACTGCGCGCCCAAAGTTATCCAGAAGGTAAGATAGGGTCTGCTCCATTGGGAAGCAGAAGCAAGCAGCCGCATGAGCCTGGCCCATCTCTGGTACATTCTTTAATGGGAGTGTTGCCAGGTTGTCCCAAACAAGCTCAATGGAGTTTACACAGTAAACTCCACTGAGGTTAACTGGGTCCAGGCGGACCAGTTGGGCATTCTTGTAGGCAGTAACTGCCCACTCAGATGCCCCCTTGCCATGCGTCAGCCCATCCAATGCCTCCCTGGACATAGGAAAGGACCCGTGGATGTGGTCCTCTAGCTTCCGCAAGACAGGGGGGACAGATACAGCTGCTTGGCCACATGAGTGGCATAGTTGGTGTAGAATGTGGCAGGCACAAAGGGGACCAGGACTTGTTGGAGCTCACCATCTATGTTTCTCTAAAAAACAGGTAAGTATTTGCAAATTTTTATTAATTTTATTTTTTTATGTTACCTTCACATGTTTCTTCTTTGCTGGCTGCTTCAGCAGGCTTGGCCATTCTTGGCGCAAGCAATTGCGCTGGAAATTCAGTATTCTCTGCTCTGGTTTGCTTGGCGGGTTTGAGATGTTCATACATCTCCAGGTCATCAACCCAGATGGACAGTGCAGAAAGATTGTATGCATTAAATTGCAGGCCCTTGACCACTGTCTTCTGGATGTTGAGAAGACGCTTGATGGTCTTCTCAGGGGTGTCTGGCATTTTTGTCATTAGTGCTTTTGTGGACACCTTGTCAATTTTGTCCCCAGTGAGGACGGCAGACTTCACCTTTGCTTTGACCTTACAGTCAATGTCCTTTATTTTGGCAATTGCCAAGTCAAGGTCCTTCTGAAGCTTTTCCAACTCTCTCATTGATTTTTTACTAACCTTTCCATATGTTTTTATAGCTTTTGCCTCAATAAATTCTGTATTAATTTGATACTGTTGCCTCTTTGTTTATTCCTTTTTGTTTTCCCATTTACTACATTATCCCATCTTTTTACCCATTGTGTATATGTTTTACGCTCATCTCAATATGTGTTGTTTGCTTTGTGTTGACATTGTTTCCTTGATTATCATATTATTTTTGACGCTTGACATAGCCCCTTGTGAAAATATTAACAACAATTTGGTGATCAGCTAAATTTGAATTAGAAAATAATAGTGTTAACTGTTTTTAGATAAAGTTGTTACTGATCCAAATTCAAAACCTTAATGATAAACTTTAAGCCAATCAGGAGCCAAGGGATAAAGTTATTGTTGTGATATAAAGGGTCATTCAATAATTATTTGGTGCATGTGCGCTAATTAATATGATTGGCTGAATGTTTTGCCATTGTACACCATTGCCACTGTGGCAAGTTGTTGATAGACTAGTGCTAACCCAGCAGCTGATTGGGCACTAGTCCATCAACAACTTTCCACAGCAACAATGGCGTACAATGGCAAAACATCCAGCCAATCATATTAATAATGCACATGCACCAAAGAATTACTGAATGACCCTTTATGTCACAACAATCACTTTATCACTTGGCTCCTGATTGGCTTAAAGTTTATCATTAAAGTTTTGAATTTGGATCAGTAACAACTTTATCTAAAAACAGTTAACACTATAATTTTCTAATTCAAATTTAGCTGATCACCAAATTGTTGTTAATATTTTCATAAGGGGTGTGTTTAAGTGCTAAAAATAACTGTGTATTGGATCTAGATACACAACATAGTAACTATATGATTTTATAGAAATAAGCTGAACATAAAGAATAAAACCAACATAAACAAAGAGAACATGAACAATTGAAATTAAAAAAAAAGATAATATAAATAGAAAATGTTTGGTTATAGGGGTTTATTGGGGCGGGAGAGAGTGATGCCTAGGAGGCAAAATAGCGCGGAAAGGAAGACATAGAGGCAGTGCTGGCCTGGGGGTCTGGGATTGGGTGGGTTGGGCTTGCGGGTGAGGGGTGTTGGTGGCGGGGGTGGAGGCAGGAGGATTTTGCGTGATAGCTGCCATATAACGCTTGTTGTATTCCTCATCAGTCATTGGCTGGATGGGCTGGTAGATGGCAGTGGCCTGAGGTGGAAGGCACTTATCCTTACATGATTGGCTGCCTATTTTCATATGGAAAACCATTTGCACAAACAAGTCAGCCACCATCTGGCGGCTAAAGAGAAAATTGCGGTCAAGGACCCCAAGATAGAGGTTGTTGAAAGCCTGAGGGTGGCGCTCCCGTAATGTGGATCCCATGTTAAAGAAGAAAACATCAGCCAGATGGACGTCTGCATGGCCGGTGGAGTAGACTGAGGCCTGGTGCCTGCGTCCCTGGATGGCCTCAAGGGCGGTAGAGCTACCCTCTATCTGGTGGCTCAAGAAAACCTGGTACTTGGAATTTGAGCCATCCCAGGAGTTGATTAATCCACCGAGGATGTGGCTGTATGATTAGCCATCAATGAAATCTGGGTTTGTCCAATAGTAGATAAAACCCTTGGCTGAAACAGCCATAAATGCACCAATGAATGTCCCCTTCTTGACCTTCTTCTCTTCTTTTTGAGTGACGGCTCTTCCTTGCTCGCCAAAATCATCAAAAGCTATTGATAGCTTGTAATAGGAGATGAACATAACATCATCAGTTAGACTAGTCAGGCATTGGACCAGGGTTGATTCAATGGCGGTGTACACGGGAAATCCTCAGTGCCATCCCATTGGTTGCCGTCAAAATTGGTAAGTACCTGTATGAAAGCCACCTTCCCATATATCCAGAGCTGCACCATGCGCTCAGACAGCCAAATGCCATGATGTGCAAGTTGCTTCCAGACCTGGGTCAAGGGAAGCTTGGGATCCTGCTGGAGGAGGTCAAGCATGATTGGGTATGCCTCAGATATTTGTGACTCAGGTGCCTTCTTGGGCTTCTGGGCTGTCCCAATCAGATTCCCCCTGTTCATCAGGTTGTTGAATTCCCGCATGACAGTAGCCCGGGTGAATTGTAATTGGCTGGCTATCTGATCCCATGACAGACCCTGCAGGTTCAGTGCCACAATTTCCTGAAGAATTTTGGTGATGATGATTTATCGCTTGGGGCGCTGGGCCGCGGGAGCTGAAGCCTGATTGGCTGTAGGGGGGCAGGTTGGCTGGTGGCAGGAAGTTGTTCCAAATCAAGGTTGCCATCCTGATTGGTTGGTTGGTGGGCAGCTTGTGCAGGGGTGGGTGTGGGAGCAGGGGCAGAGCTAGACACTATGTGACTACTGAACAAGTCAAAGCCATAGGGAATGGTGGTCAGGTACAGGTCAGCTTCCTCATTACCCGCCTCAAAGGCTTGGGTGTAAACAGGTGCCTCCACGTTCTGAGCCTTGCCTTCATTGAAGCTGGTTTGGCTGCTGGCGCTGTCAAAGATATTGCTTGTAAAAATCATTGTAAAAAACCTAGGATAAAATCACTAAAAGTAGAAATTTTAAAAGTTAATGATTTATTTTTATTGTAATCTTGAGTCCATATTTGGAAGATTCTCAAAAAAATTCCATAAAAATCTGGAGCCATGAAAATGGATAAAATGCCTCTGTTCCTAAATTGGATAGCTGTTGATTGGCTGTTAAACTGTTATTTTTCTATTTTAGGCTGCTCATACTACATATCTTGTGTGAGTTCATTTTGTTTTGTGCTTGTGTAATCTTGCTTCTAGATTGCTCAAGTTTTGTTTCACTTTAGTCCTTCTGTTGGTGCCTCATATGAATCCTGATTGGATTATAATATACTCCGGAACAGCATCCATCCATTTCACTTGTTGTGTCAGTTCATTTTGTTTGTAGTTTGAACTACACCGCTTGATGTTTGATATAATTTTGTATAATGTACTAGTGAAATTTTGTTATTTGTTTGAAATTTCATTCATTAACTGAAATTTTATAAATTAATTGAATCCTGAATCTCACACGACTTGGATTTTGTTCAAATCTGAAATCATTTTGTTTAAATCTGAGGTATTTTTGGTTGTCGCCATAGCTTTTAAAACTACTGTATGTAAATTTTTAAATAATTTTTATGAGATAAAATTTTATTAAAAAAAGAAAGAGCTTATAATAGTAGTTTATATTAATATTTGAACAAAATAAATTAAAAAAATTTGCCTAAAGTTAAAAAAGCTTTTTTTAGCTCTTGATTTCTTTTTTTACATATAGAAAAAAATTTTAATTTTAAATTTCTTTTAACTTTGATGCATCAAATATTAAATTGAAGATTTTTTTGCACTTTGATTTTTGCACTTTCAATTTTGTCCCCTCTATTCAAAGAGGTAAATAAATTCTGTTTTAAAAGCTAAATTAAATCAAGGTGTGTTTTAAATTGTCTCAATTTGGGCACTTTGGAGTTGGTTTTTTGATTTTAGCTACTAGTAAAAACATTTTAAAAAAAGTCAAATTTAAGAAAAATATTTAAATTTTTTGGGAAAATTTTTATTGAAAAAAAGTGTGGAGATCAAAAAATCCATCAATCTGGAGATTTCAATCTCCACACTTCAACTTTGGGCACTTGCTCTCTGGGGTGACCTTGTATACAGGCTGCCCCGCAAGCTGTTGCAAGAGCTGGTTAGGAATGAGATGGTCTGTTCATAAAAATATAAAAAAAATATTTTAGATTAAATATGTTTTATTTAGATTTTAGGTTTAGTTTTGGGTTGTTATTTTCTCTTGATTTAGCCTTAGATAGTAATAGAATTTCTATATTAGTGATTTGGAGTGCATAATATTATATCATTTATGGTTTAGACAATTTTACATTTTAGCTAAGTTTTACGTCTAAACATAGTTATTGAGATTGAACTTTTTGTTCGATTTTAGTCGTAGTGGAGCTTCTCAATTTGGGTCGGTGTTTTCTAGTGCAATTACCATGTTTTCAAAGAAGATTCCAGTTCCCGCAATTATTATTTCAGTTTACTAGTGACATTCATTTTTGATTTGAAATTTGATTCTTGAATTTGACAATCCTGTGATTCCAAAAAAAACATAGTAAACTTAATGAAAATGCTTGATAGATTTGAACCCTTTTAATCAGATTCCAGTTGATTCATTTCATCTGATTGAAACATGCAGTTTGACTTGAAATTTGCAAAGTGTCTATGAGTTCCCATGATTTGAAATATACAAATAAAAATACAAAAAAATCAATTTGATTAAAAAAGGCCATCCCACAAGTGTGATTTGAAATTTGGACCAAGGGTTTGACAATCCAGCATTTCTACCATTATGTTATGAATTTACAGTACAATGTAATATAAATTTGGTCTACATCTATGATATGAGTAAAATAATGATAACAAACTGTAAAGGGTAGTTAAAAGCTATAACTGTTGAAGCCAGGTAAACTAAAAAAATAATATAATGTAAATTTTATATAATACAATAGGAGCTTTTAGTAAGAAATCAAGGTAATGATTTATATTCATATATTAAAACTTTATTTTTGATTATTTTTTGTGGTTACATAGTGATGCTTCGGCCCAGCCTTGGCTAGCTTCCGGCTTTGGGCCGCTACTACTAAAACAGGATTATTTAATATTTGAAGATTTTGAAATAATTCTTTAATAAGAGTGGCCCAGAGCTAGAACCTTTTTTATGGGAACACGAATTTTAATAAGGTTCAGAGGTGGCCCCAGAGCTAGAAACTGACCGCAGCTGCCCAGAGCTTGGCCGAAGCAGCCCTAGGGTTACGTAATTTGGAATATTTTTTGTAAACTATTATTAGCTAAATTTCACTGACTTGGATTACTTTGGTCCAGTGAAATTTTGAATGAAGCTAGAATCCCAGTTAGATAAACTCATAGGAATTGATCGAAACTGGTTTTTTGATATTGCTTTCGTCAATTGATCAGAAGATGCCAAGGAATTCCCTTATGATTCGTATGTGTAAGTCTATGATTGGCTGCTCTAATCTCCTCAGCATAGGCTGGCTAAGTATTTGTGGGTTATAGGGAACATTTTTCTGTCCAACGAGTAATTTATCTAATAATGAGATATCAGCTTGAGATGACAAAGTTTGAGGTTGCATATTCCTAACTGTCTAAAATGACCTACTCTTAACTTTATTTTTTATATCTTATGTACCAATTTGCATCTCACGTGTAACTATATTTATTATTTAGCTTATTGCTTTTGGCAAAGAAATAAGATCCACAGGCATTTTACTATAAGTTTTAATTTTCGATATTATCAATAAAATGTATCTAAAAATTATAATTGTTTTATTTTTTGAATTTAATAAATTCGCCTCTTGATGATTAGTTACGGCGCTTTCCATAAGGTCGGGCTGCTACTTTTGGTCCTGATTTTTAATTATTTCTATTTTCAGATCCACAAAATTCTTCTGGATTTAGTGTACATTCCATCGGCTCAATTCCAATAAAATGGATAGATCTTTTCTTTATCCTTATGTTTATTATGGTGGAGTGGTTTCAACTATGTTTGGATGTGATGGTGCAATGTCTCAAAGTTTACTGTTGTGACTGGAGCTTTCAATTCCTACCCAGAAGAATAAATGTTAAAATAAAGTATAGGTTCAATCAAATTAGATAGAAATCTAAGGGTTTGTTGTGACACCTGGTTATGACAGCTGGTGGATGAGTGTCTTAGGAGCTTTTGGATTAGTCATAAGGGGAGCTAGGGTTACATCCAAAGTGATTGTCAAAATGAAGGCGTGTAGTGGAAATTTGATTTGATCTGCAATGTCACATGTTATATCAGCTGTTTGCTGAGTGCAGATATGCTGGATAAATAGAATAACTTACTCTATATCCAGGAGTGGAAAAGGCAGCTCCAAAGTGGGTTAAATCGTTGCAACCAAACATGCTATGGAGTTGAAACATTGCTAACGCATGTGAGCATTCCTTTAACCCTGAATAGTATTTTTGGCTCATGGCAGCAATCTCAATGGTGGAGGTGATAGAGATTAACCAAATACATGTTTTGTGGACAGGTATCCTCGTATTTTTATGATGCCTCTAAAAATAACTCTTGTTTATTTGTGCCTTATGTTTACCTATCTGCAAGCTGCAATGCAGAACCAACTTTCACATTTTCTATTAAAAGTTAAAATAAAGTATCAACTTTAAAGAAATTACAGCTGCTATTAACTTGTTATCTATCAACTTTTCAATTCTATATTTCTACAAATAGGCGTGAGAATCAACATATACTTCATTAAAAATGATCAAATTTAAAGTAGGCCCCAGAATATATTGAGAAAGAACTATAAATCAATTCACTTCTGCATACTAAAAACTAACTTAAATAATTTTTAAATTCACCAAATAATTCTAATTCCGAAAAAATATAAATTTAAAAAATAAATACTCAAGTTAATTTTGGACTCCAATCTTAATAAAAACATATAAAGTTCCATTTTTATAGAGTAGGGTTGAAAAGAAAAAGCAAAAAAACCATCCTAAACAAAACCAACTCAGTCAAAAACAAAATGAAAAGGTTGAATTTATATTGATTAACAATATATTTGATACCATTATATTTTGGTTTATCCTCGTAACGTTGAAAACTACTGTACCTCTTTAAAAACTGGTATTTTGCCCTATTTTAGAGGCTTTTACTTATAAAAATTACATTTTATTGGAATTTTAAGAACTTTAGCATTGATTAAAGTGAGTTAATAATGGAGCTGTATAACATATTTTTGATCTGGATAGTATTGATATGATGGTTAAACCTACTTCAATTTCGAATCTTAAAGCTTTATTTAGATTTGAAAAGGTGTACCATTCCTACCTTTTTGATCAGGATATAAATCATCATTTTCTAATAAACACAACACAAAAGCCATTTTTAAATTTTCTAAATGGCCTTTGCTACCTTCAAAATAATGCAAATTCAAAAAATAAAGCAGTGATATCCCATAAAAGCTAGTTGCATCATTATGTTGGTATTTTAATTCTTCAATACAAGAAATTAATTTTTACTGTTGATAATATAAATAGTTACTGTAAATTCAGAACCTAAACATAAAAATGCAGGATTGTCAAATCCTTGGTTCAAATTTTGAATCACTTTTGTGGGATAGCTTTTTTTAATTAAATTGAATTCTTTGTATTTTTATTTGAATTTTTAAAAATGCGGGAACTCATAGACACTTTGAAAATTTCAAATCAAACTGCATATTTTCAATAGAAAAAATGAATTAACTGGAATAAGATTTGAAGTGTTCAAATCCATCAACAATTTTCATTAAGTTTACTATGTTTTTTTGGAATTGCAGGATTGTCAAATCCAAGAACCAAATTTCAAATTACTTTTGAATGCCACTAGTAAACTCAAATATTAATTGCCAGAACAGGAATCCAAATTTAATGTACAGTAAGCACACTAGGAAATACCAACTCAAGTCAAGAAGCTCCACTCTGGATAAAATCAAATAAAAAATTTAATCTCAACAACTATGTTTAGACATGAAATTAAGTAAAATTTAAAATTGTCTAAACCAGAAATGATGCAATACTCTGCACTCTAAATCACTAATATAGCAACCATAAAACAATATAATGATATATGAGCCACCCTTCTTCCTCAAAATTTTTAAAAAAATTTTGGCCCCATCATAGCCAGAGGCCAAAAAAAACTTAGAAAAAATTCAAGGAAGGAAGGAGGGTGGTAAAGATAAACCATCAGTTTAATGACTATGTATTCATGTATTGCTACTAAGGATACTTGATTACAGTTGATTTTAAAGAATGCTAATAATAAAGTAGAAGTATATATTACCATTAGTGTTTTATAAAATCTACTGTAATCAAGCATCTAAATTTTAGCCGTCCTAAAATGGAATAGGGCAATTTTTGAGAATGCCTATGATTCCTAAAAAAATTAGCACAAATCCACTCTAGATCCTTTGACATCCTTTTTAAGATGCCCCTAAATTTTATTTATTTCAAATTCACCTGATTTTGATTTGAAACTTGGTTCTTGGATTTGACAATCCCACAATTTCAGATTTGTTAAGTTTTACATGATGTCTATGATTTGTTTGAAATACAAGAAATCTCAAATTGTACATTAGAATCCTGTATTTCTGATTCATGTATCCCGTATTTTTTTGCTGAGTTTTGTCTTTTGTTAGTTGAGTTATCTGCTCAAGGGATTCAAAATTTGCCAATTTAAATAAATAAAAAAAGTCAAATTAAATGGTTGATTTTATTAAATATTTTAATTTTCTCTTGGCTGAGTTGCCTGCAAAAGTGATTCAAAATTTGGACCAAGGATTTGACAGTCCTGCATTTTTACATTCAGGTGATGAATTTACAGTAGGGTGATTTTTTATAATGCCTATGATTCCTAAAAGAATTAACACAAATCCACTATAGATCCTTTGACGTCCTGTTTGAGATGCTTATAAATTATATTTTTTTAAATCACTTCATTTTTGATTTGAAATTTGGTTCTTGGATTTGATGATCCCGCAATTTCAGATCAGTTACTAATTTCATGCTGTCTATAATTTTTTAGACATAAAGGAAATCTCAAATTGTGCATTATAATCCTGCATTTCTGATTCATATATCCTGCATTTGATTTTTGTGTTTTGTCTTTAATTAGTTGAGTTATCTTCTCAAGGTGTTTTGAAATTTGCCAATTTAAATAAATCAAAAAAGTCAAATTAAATGGTTAACTTTATTAAATATTTTATTTTTACTCAGCTGAGTTGCCTGCAAATATGATTCAAAATTTGGACCAAGGATTTAAAAATCCCATATTTTTACCTTTAGGTTCTGAATTTACAGTATGATATTTTTTTTATATTAGGGGCTTACTTTTCTCATTTTTTAAGTTTTAACTAGCAGTTTAACCTTATCCCAGTTCATGGTTTCTTTTGATCTCTTAGTTTCTCAGTTAAGAAAATCTTTACAATAGTACCAGGCCCTATTACTTGATAAACCTAACACTGGGGTTGGCTCAACCAATTAATCTGACCTAGAAAATAGCTTTCTTTACCACCCAGATATTTTCTGACTGGCATTTATTTCATTCTATTAAGTAATAATTTGGCTAAGCCACATTTTACTTCATATAAGTTTTTAGGTGTCTTATTTCAGCCAATCTTTCAGGCATTGCCAAAATTTTTATACCTGAAGATATAAATATCCTAGGGCTTTGGTGTTGGTTTAAACTATCTCTCATGGGGGTTCAGAACTTACAGCTAAGTGTTCTTGCAGAGGGGTTCAACAGGCCATCTCAAAATTTTGGTATCTTGAAA
This sequence comes from Entomophthora muscae, assembly GCA_014839935.2. Taxonomy (NCBI): domain Eukaryota; kingdom Fungi; phylum Entomophthoromycota; class Entomophthoromycetes; order Entomophthorales; family Entomophthoraceae; genus Entomophthora; species Entomophthora muscae. Next base: position 15,796 of record QTSX02006519.1, on the reverse strand, counting down.
CCATAGCAAATACGCCATTCCAATTCATGGCATTGCAACTATAAAAAACACCTTTTAAGAATTTAGTTTTCTTAGCACAAAAAACATAAAAACAACAATTTTTTTAAAAAATTAGGCTTAAAAAGCCTCAGAATTTCGAATCTGCAATAAAAATGGGGGTCAATTAGAAGCAACAAGGTTGTGTAAAGCCCAAAAGTCAAAATATATCCAAAAAAACAACCATTTTCATCCATATAATCGATTATATATACTTTAAAAGATGTATACAACAGTGCCAAACACCAAAGAAAGGTAAAAAAGAATAAAGTTGAAAGAAAAGAGGAGAAAGAGAAGCGTTTATTGCAAAAAGGCTCAGACTTTAGATGAAAGAGCAACAGAGATGGCCTGGATATGAGAGAGAGGGGCTAAACTAGCCAAGTATGGCTCCCACCCTGGTGAGACAAACCACCAGGATGCCACCCAGTGAATCACTGAAATGGCTGCTGTGAAAATCCATATGGAAGCAGTTTTTCAGGTGAGGGTTGATTTGGCTTCAAATAAAGACGCAATACTGAGAATTGATAGTGTGCTGTGGTTTTGAGACAGGTATAGGCCTAATAGAATGCATTGGCTACTAGGGAAGGTAAGGCCTGCCTAGTAGGTAGCAAGGGACTACTAGAGGCAAGTGATGAACCAGCCTAGCAGGGACTGTTGGCTGCTAGGGGCTGGTTAGTAATTCTCACCCAGCAGGGACTGTTGGCTGCTGTGGGCTTGTTAAGTGTCTCCACCCAGCAGGGACTGTTGGCTGCTTGGGGTGGGAAGTGGATGACCCTGTCAATTAATGCGGGCTGCCAGGGAAGGGGGTGGAGCTAAGTTATCTCTACATGCCCTTGTGCGCTTACAGGAGGTCTGTAAGCAAGCATTCTACCTAACGGACCGGTAGAATGTCCTGGTTGATGTTTCCATGAGAGCTTTTGAGAAGGTCCCAAAGAGATTATTGGAGGGCACAGATATGCTCAGGGGTGTCACCAGGGTGGTTGCTTGGGGAAGCAGCTTCAGAACTTGGTGTGACCAGGCCTCTGGGAAGTAAAGCTGATTACTTTGCGGCTGAAAGCTCATACTTAATCACCTGAGTGAGTAAAGAAAACTGCACAGACATGAGGATTGTCTGTGGTTGAATGACCTAGGTGGAGGACACTTTTAAGAGGCCCAGCCAACCGCCAGTAGCCCTGTAGACTTATTGCCTGAGTCTGAGGTATTGGTATTGGGGGCTGATTATAGGACCAAGGCAGTTCAGGATCTACAGTAAAGACTAGTAAGAGGGACTGTATGATCACAGTAAAGACTAGTTGAGGGACTGGGAGATCATTGTGAGGATTGAAACCTAGGTGGTTCATAGTGTGGACTGGTCTAAGCTGTTTGATGACTGTAAAGGGTTTTTTGCTATACTGAAAAGGACTGTTGGTGGACAGGGAAGAACAAGAAGATCATGGTGCAGAACTAGCTGAGGAACTGGAAAATGTATCAGAAGGACTGGCTGGAATGAATACAGGAGCTAGACCGCGGGTTTTGGTTTCTTGAAAGAGAAAATGCTAGGAAAAACAAAGTTAAATTGTTATTTAATGCTGCCAAACATATGATATAAAAGAAGGAAATAATTATCATATGGGTAAAGAAAGAAAGAGAAGAAAATAATTTACGGGAATTAAACTATAATTTATTAAGAGCTGATTGAGTTGAAATGAAGCCAGAAAGCGACCAGAAACAGGGCAGAGAAACTGTGAAACCAAGCATTAAAGTTTTGCCAAAACAATTAAGAGAAGCAAAAGGCAAGCAATGGGCAAGTTCAAAGCTGTAAAATGCTGAAGGAAATGCGGAGAAACTTGGAGAAAGGTTGAAGAATTGAGGGCGCAAAAATCCCTTATGTGAAACATGGGCAAGAGCGCCCAAGTTTTGCCAGGGAAACATGACAGGAATGACGCCAAACCGGTTCAAAACGCGGAGCAGTGGTTTATCTAGAGCAAGTCAGTGACGGGTTCAAACCATGGTCAAGAGCAAGTCATTTGGGTGAACTGTTTGGCAAAACTGTTAAATTGAGGCGTGTAATTGGCTGTGAGCCAAAGTTTATTTGATCAGTGTTTTGAGGGCTTTAACTGAAGAGTTAAAGCCTAAAAAATGAGGAGCAGAAGCAGAAAATTCTGGGCTTTTATTGGCTGAAGTAATTTATAGAGTTTAATATACTTTAGAGGAAGAAAATCTGGATAGTTTAAGCTTTGGGAAACAAGAGTTCTGAGAGAGAATTTAGACTGAAACAAGGAGCTATAAAAGGGGAAGCTATCTGAAGCTTTTCAGTGAGTGGATCAAGTGGATAACAAAGGCCATAAGGACTACAGAAGGGGCTGAAGACCAAGATAAAGGTGCAGAAGTTCAATATAAAGGGGCTGGAGCTGGGAATAAGGGACTAGAGCTGGAGAAAAGAGCAGGAGCCCAATACCAAGTACAAGAAGTCCAAGAGATTGTTGGAGGACTCCAAGTATTGGCAACGTCATATTGTTCCCATACCCAGGCAATATATCAGAAGGTTTCTAAGATCTTCCTTCTGAAAGTAAATAAAGGCCTATTTTGGCCCCTGCCCAAAGTTCAAAGTAGTACAGATAACCCTCATGAGTAAGTTGCCCCATATCTTTTACCCTGGCCAAGGGGAAGAGGATACCTATCATCAAAGTTGTAGAAGGTTTGCTACTAGTAAGACCTCCCAGGAAGAGTGTGATAGGTTGACTAGGTATCTTGAGATGACAGATAGGGGAAGGGGGTTCATAGGAAATGAGTTTACTAGGTTGTTGAAAGACTGGTGCAGGCCCACAGAGGGATTACACCAGCTGAAGTACAGATGCATGATGGGGATGCCTGCCTAGGGATTGGAAAAGTGCTGAAAGAGTTTGCAGGCATGCAGGCTAAGGACAAGATTCTAGCAAGCCACCGCCCACTACTAGAAAATGACAGCTCCTCCAAGATAGTCCCTGGCTATGACCCAGGACACACTTTGGGGACTGGCAACCAGGAACCTCACAGCTGCTCTGAAAGGGGACCAAAGAGGGGATGGCAGAATAAATGAGGGAGATAGGTGTTTAATCCCATCAACACCAGCCCAGCAAGCAACCAGAAAGTAAATATGGGAATGCACTCTGGAACTTCAGGCGGCCTCTGAGGGGTGGCCATATCCTCCTCCAGCAGGGGGGGTACAGAAGTTTTTCAACCGAGTGGATGCCTAATTTGGGGTCAGGGAAGTATACCTCCAGATCATCACGAGTGAGGCCTTTGACCAGGATCTCTCCAGAGAAGAGAATGTTGCTTTCTCTACCAGGAATACTGTTTAGTAGATAAAAGCGCCTAGAAGGACTCTCTCCCATGAGGCAGGCAGAGAAGAAAGTTCTATCCCAAAGATCTGGAGAGGTAGTCCAGATAAAGAGCATAGCTGGGGCCAGAGAAAACGTGCCAGATCAGAGAGGTGAGAGTATTGCTTCTAGGTCCACAGAAAGTTTTGGAGTGGTTTGATGCAGTTTCAGGTCCTCAACCTTGTACAATTGGGTTCAAGGAAGGTATTACCAAGAGGAGATGACAAAGTAGTCTGTGGGCCTTGGGGGTAGCTTGGGAGGGTCTGTGGTTGAAATTAAGGTTGGAATATAAGAAGAGGGGGTTGAATTTGAACAATCTAAAGGCAATTTCAGGGTAAAAGTAGACAATTATGCCAACTTTAACTTATAGCTAGATTTGGTCAGATGTTTCAAAAGCAAGCGGGGGCAAGTATATACTTATATGCTAAGGGTAGACTTATAAGATTTGGAAAAGCAACCAAAAACGCTGGGACTAGGGTAGAGGTAAAGGGATAAAGTATTTTTACTAACAGTTTGCAACTTAGAGAGCTCAAACTAGAGCTCAAAAATGGCAAGGTATCTTTAAGCCCCTTGAACTTTATTGCGGGTAAAGAAGGAGCAAGCAGGGGTCCAAAAGTCTCCTGGCTTGTCTTAAGGGAACAAGGTTGACAGATCACCTGATACATTTGACTCAATCTGATTGGTTAGGGGAGAAACTTTTCTGGCAAAGCCAGGGGGCTAGAGGGTTTCATACTAGCTTCCAACTTGCTGTTTGATTGGCTAGTGGGCATTTGTGATTCTTGATATCCATTTAAAACTGGGGGCCAATGTGGACTGGTCTGATTGGCTGGCCTTGATGGTCTTTAACAGCAGTCAGTATTAGGCCAATGGATAGCCCAAATCAATCAGCATTTCTTCCCAGGGTGGGGCAACAAAGGCAGGGGAGTCTGTGGGGTATGCCAGCACAAATCCTTTGCCCACAGCGTGAGCCAACTTCTCAGAAGAATCAAGCAGGTGGCCGGTTTTCAGGGAGGCTTTCTTCACGGGGCGGGGGACAATTGTCCTGTCCCAGGCCAAAGGTGGGGAGCAGCTTTACACCAAAGGTGCTCAAGCTTTCTATCCTTGGGATAGTGCGCCAGGACCACCTTGCTGATTTCAGCACATCTTTTCACCGCTTTTTCCTGCTTGGGAAAGTTGTCCTTACTCCGCATCCCAGTCTTGCAGAGGCAGGCAGGGATGGCCTGCTGGGGTTGAGGCGGATAAGGATCCTGTTAAGTTTGGGCTTCTTAACCCTGACTCTTGTGGTAAATTGGCCATGCCATCCTTCAAGGGAAGAGGTGGTCCTGACCAGGCCGTCTTTTACCTGCTTGAGGAAGTTCCACTGGATTGGGTCACCGCCTTTTTTGATATGGAGTGCTTCTGGGAAGCTCCCAACCCATTGAGTTTCAAAATAAACAATATAGGGCGCAAAGGCTGCCTGGTTGGCAATAATGTAAGGGTGGCAGAGGAGGGCATCATAGAAGGCATCTGTCTCCTTCTTTCTAACTAGGGCAAGGGCAGCAAAGTGATTGCAGACGTCCTTGGTCTGTTTGGTCCCTTCTGCATTGACCAGCTCATCCAGCTCTGAGCATCTCTGAAGGCAGCGGCAGAACAACTGTTGGGAGTGGACACCGCCTCCCTGGGGAAAGCTCTTGAAGACTTGGATGAAAGCATTCACCTGAGCCTGTTCAAGGTCAGCTATTAGATATCCATGGTAGGGCAAGCTTTCCAGAAGCTTCTTGGCTGGGGTGGCTTCTCTTCCTGAGACTGGGCCTTATTTTTGCCCCCTCTGGTCTCCTTGGGCTCGTCTTCCAAGGTAGGGATGATCCTATCCAGTTTGGGTTTTAGGATAGTGGGAGCACAGAAATGTGTGCCCTGCTTTTTTGGGGGGGAGTAGAGAACAGGGGGGGAGGGCTAGATCACCAACCTGCCTGGGAAGGTTCCAAAGCTGGCAGAAAGGCTTTGGGCAGGTGGAGAAAGTATCATCTGCAAGCCAGGCCTTGCCTTTGGGAAGGTTGTGTAAACCCTGGGATGTTGCAAAACAGACAACACACTCCTTTGCGTCTGGGCCATTGTTGTGGAGAAGGAGCTGCTCATCATGGCCAGGTAGTCTTTGCTCCTCCATCAAGGTCAGCTGATCAATGGAGGTCGCTCTGACGCCTTAAGTTCTCAGAGCATACCTCTGATCAGCAAGGTATCTCTGTAGTTTTGAGGCGCCACTAACAGTGGCAAGTTGGGGGTCATTGAGGTTAATAAGGGCATCATTCACCACCTCAGTAAAGGGGGTTCCCCTTGTTGTGGACATAGCTTGTTGAAGAACCCAGGGGATGAGTTGGTAGAGCTGATCAAAAGGCATACTGCAGCTGTGGCCTACAGTTAACGGCTTGAACCTAGTGAACCCATTGGTGGTGAGCCTTGCTGGGCCACCAAGGGGATCACATCCATAGCCATGTTGAGGGATGGGCTTCCTTTGCCATTGCAGCTGAAGCTTTACCCCTTATAAACAAAGCCAGCCTCTCTCCGTTGGACAGGATAGGGTAGCTAGCAGGAAAAGCTGTTGGCACAGCAAGGGCCCCACTCCTGTTGCAGATATTGTGGGCAGTGTTATCATCTCACAGCTCAGTTTGGTCATCTGCAGGAGCAATAGGCTCGGGTTCCTGCTCAGGTTCTTTCTCCAGCTCTGGAGTGGGGGCAGAGTGGCAATTGAAGACAAACAGCTTCTCTTGGAGATCAGAGGGGGAGTACACAAATAGAGAGTGGGGAAAAGTTGGTCTTGTTTCCTCAGGTTCAGGGAAAGGTGTGGGTGTATTGGGGGGTTAGCTTTATCAGGCTGCTCCTTGGGAGTATTTCTGGCCTTGAGAGGATTAACTTTGGACTTGGAGGCCTTATATGCAGCTTTGGTGGTAGGCTTGGGAGGCATCTAAAAGGGAATCAGACCAAGATATGGGAAACCTGGGGGTTGCTTTTAAAGATAGAAATGGGGATGCTTTGAATAGGGAAGCAGTCAACATTTTTCCATGGAGCTGTAGAGCAGGCTTGAAAGTACGTGCTATCAGAGCTTGGGGCCCTTGATTTTTACAAGATAAATGTTTTACCAGCAGCGCAAGTAGGCAAACCTTTTAGCCTCAACAGAAAGCTTGCAGCTAAAAGGGCGTATTTGAGCAGCGTAATCAAGATGCCGTAGCTCAAGAACATAGGGATCTTACACATCTTTATATTGGATTAAGAATACTCAGCAGAGCTACCCCCACCCTATCAAAGAGTAAGGCTTGGACATCTTTAAAGCTAGCTTATACAACCAGGGTTAAGAAGCGCCCAGTTGCTTTGAGGAGGCCAAAAAACATATCCCCAAAGCTTCCTGAGCCTTCCTACACCTTTTACTTGAGTGGTTTTTGATGTGGAGATTTCCTTTTAAAAGAAGAAGGCAAGGATCACATCTGGGGGATTGGTATAGCCTACAGCAGCGCCATAGGTCATTCCCCTTATTTTTCCCAATCCAGACGCGCCTCAGATTGATTGGGCAATATGAACCTCAGCCAAATCCCAAGCAATGTAGATCAAAATGGCGAAATCACCACCTTCCATATTAAAACCACCAATAGCATATTTTATTTGGGAAACACTTAGCACTGTATCCATGTATAGAAAGGTTACAGACTATGTATAGCAAAAGCAGTTTCTTACCTGGCAATGATGATCACTAGTAGGACTACCTTAGTGGTGTTGTTTAGGGGTGCTTCTATTACAAGTGTCTTGGATCAATACTATAGGGACCTCTTCTGATTGTATACCCCTAGCTTTATTTTAGTGCAGGGATACACTTATTTTGGTCTGAAATAAGTGGCGTAAACCAAGATGGGGTAAAATTATGATGCCGCAGATGGGCTATGTGATTCCATGGGTAAATAAAGTCAGCAGAATAAGATTGGATTGATCTGGCTTGAAATGACAGATTTGAGATGGCAGTCTTTTGAGATATCACATCATAAAGTTATGGGGGGATCTTAACTATCTTATTATGTGTCTATTTATTTGTGATTAATATCACTAGCGCCAAAAACGCCATCTCAGATTTAATTGAAGATGGTGTAGCCTACCATCTATTGCCATCTAAATGATAGAGAGTAAGGATCCCCATGCCTGATCAAGCATCATTACTATTTGTGCTGTGCCACTCTATCGTACTCAGAACAAGTAAGTCAGATATAGCTCACTAGCCATCAGAGAGCCTGGGGGCTTTCCATACTTTATAGTGCTCCATAAGCTTTACATGCTATGTACATAAAAAGGGGATGAGAACAGTCTGTTTTCTGATGATGTGCTGCTTTACTGCTGTGGTTTAGTTGGGGTGCCCTCTAAACTGCTGCAGCCTTACACCGGTCTTTGAAGCAGCTTCTTTGGATCCCTGGATGGGCCTGGATTATCATCTGATCCAGGGTTGAGATGGATAACTTTCTGGTGGGTTAGGCCAGATATCCCCTGCTTTAGATCCAGCAACTTTCTGGGGTTTTTTATGGTGCTGTTTGGTCAACTGGGGTTCCTGGTACTTCCTGGGTGATAATAGCCATAAGTCTTGTCTTTATATTGAAGGGTAAGCCATCAGGGGCTGCATTGAATTTAAGCGGTGGAAACGTTGCTGCTTAGCTAGAGATATAAACCCCCTTTCTTTGCCCAGCTTCTTCATATCCTATCGAACTTGATGGTCTAATTCCATGGCTTTGGATACATACCCCTTTAGTTGCCTTTAAATCCTTCATGTGAGCGATCTTGCTTCAGACCAGGGGGAATATTCTTACACCAGCAGCTAATTTCTTGGGGAAAAAGGTTGGATCATCTTTGGACGGTGCTGGGTTTATATTGGGGGTGATTTCTGCACCATATCCTTGGTCCAATGGCCTTGAATTGCTGGACCCTTACATTAGTCTTACATTAGTGATTCATTCAACCAGGTTGACTTTAATACCCACCTTGCTTCACTTGGTAGGGTTAACTTGGAGTTATAGGTGTTTAGTTATATCTGTAGGCTTAAGAGGATGAGCACAGGACTCTTGGTCAATGATAAATGATTTAGATTATCTTTAAACATGTTATTGGTTGGTATCTTAGCTTATAGGGACATGGTTTCTATAATAGGCTAGTGAAGGAAGAAGATTATATAACCATGTACGCTTTAAACTTTGGCCAGGGGTTAATTTAACTGGTGCTTTAATCGATGCAGTTTAACGTCTAGGCTATATCAGTTACCATCTGCAGGAAGATTATGGATCTGGCTTGTTGGGGGTGGTTGGATATAGCTTTGAAAGGTTATAATACGGCAATGATTAAATCAAGGGGTTGCATATCTAATGGGATCACTTTGGCTAGCGTATTAGTTAGCTTATTAGCCTTGGATCTGGATTCTTGTCTATTTCGAAGTGGTGAGGTTGGCAACTAACATTGGTTACGGGATGGTTGATTGGGTGGCTCATCATTATTGCTGGTTGATGGTAATTAATCTGGGATTGTAGATAACTACTCTCAAGCTGGTGATGATTATTGCGAATATGCCGCTGTTGGATCCACGATATCAGGGGGCAATTATTGGCCATTAGGATCCATTATAACCAGCTTAGGGCGAGCCACGTTTTGGTGATGAGATTCAAGGGTTACGATCGAGGTTAGATGCTTTACCCTAATTATAAGCTAGGTGGCCCTAGATGAGCTTTGCTTGTCTATTCTTGTTTATCCAGGCTATATTATTTTTAAAAGGATCCCACCAAAAGTTATCTCCGCTAGCACTGTGCTGGCAAATTTTTTAAGAATATTGTTGTTAGCTGTACCAGCTAACAACAAGCCTTTTAAAACACTAGCATCCTTCATAAATATACAATCTAAACCTGTTCAGCTTGGGTACGATGCAACCATCCAGCATCTGACCACTTGGGTGGCATGCGTTAACTTGAGGAACCTTTAGCCTTGATGATGATAAGGGGAGGGTTTTAGATTGGGATGGTTTACGCTGTTGAAGGGAGTGCTTTTAAATCTTGACTATGAAAGGTACGGTATTCAAAAGGACTTTTTGGTTTTTTTGACAAGTTTGCCTTGGGATAAGATAAAGGTTGTTGGTAAAGAACTTAAATTGGATCTATCTATAGGTTGGCCCTTATAGATAGATGTTTGGTTCATAAACTTATCTATCAGGGGTGGACCACCGGTGCCTGTAACTTTTATGTGTAGACCTATTGGTGATATATGGAGACTATCTATGCTGATCTTATCGGTGGGCCTGATCATCCATGTGATTGATAGTTGGATTGCTTGTTAATATTTAATCGATCCCTCCAAACAGTCCTTTCAAGTTCAAGGGCCCATCTGATTTCCTGCCGCCAATCAGGGTTTTTTTCTGGACCCCTTTGTTTATGGCAGTTCCAATTGGTTGAAAAAATATTTCATGGTTTAGAAATGTTTGGCCGCTTTTTGTATAGCTCTCCCATTTTTTAAAAAATATATATTTTTAAAAATATTCTTTGACCGGTAAAGCTACATTCTGATTGGTCGATCCAATTGGATGGTTACTGTTGAACCCAATATGATTTAAAATTAATGGCGCTTAAAAATATTTAAATTCAGATATTGAGTTCTGTTTAGATTATAAAGGATGCAGACAAGATAGATTTGTATACCCCATCGCTTAAGGGGAGCGGGGCAGGAACCCGGTGCAGAAGCATTGGGAGGTTAAGTTATTAGGGAATATTTATTTCTTCAGGGGAGTTGCAGTGTAAGAAATGCTTATGGTATACCTATCTATTTCGATATTGAACTGGCTCTTGCTTCAAATCCTTGGTAGATATCCTACGCGAAGCATGATTGGCTGAAGCTAGATCTGCAAGGTTTGGGCATGGAAACCAGCTTGAATGCACCAATTTATCTGAAGATTTGAAATCAGCTATAACGGGTCGACTTTGATATTTTTAAGTTTTATGCCAAACCTTGGATGGACAGAGGGTTTAATATAAATAAACATGGCTTATTATGGTTTCACCTGGGTTCAACCCTACCGTCCGTATACCTGATTGGTTAACAGAGCAGTTCCATTCTATTTGTTCAGTTTCTAATTAAGCAGGGTTGATCTTCTTATAGGGTGGGTCTGTATTTAGAGGCCAATCAGCTTGGCTGGTTGCCGGGATACAGCGAATCAGATAGGGAGGTCTCAAGTGGGAAGTTATTACTCCATGATGGAATATAGATGTACTGGGCCACCAGATGTCTCACAAGAGGACGCATTGTCAATAAAGTCGATTGGATAGACAAGAAGTGACTCACCCATGGTTTGTCTCCATGAGTTGCACCTGATTGGGGATTTTTAGAATGGACCGGGCCAACTATTTATCCGGAAGTCGGGAAGGATAAAGCTGATCGGAAGCGGAGAGATAGGACCCGAGGCAATCTGATTACCTCAACCATGATTGAGTGAGCAGGATTCAAAATAGCATAATTTAACAAAGTTTTTCGATGCTAAAGTGATTGACAAAGGAAGAGGGCAGGCGGAGTCAGTGCAGAGCCCAGCAAAGGATTGTTAAAAATAAATAATATTTCAAAATGTTTAGCTTCTTAATTCAAAAATACAGGGGAACTTTTATTATACGAATACATCTCTTGTTTAGTTATGACCTGGCATAGTTCGATGGACCTAGCGAGAAGCTTGGCGGAGAGATCCTGCAGGCTCCAAGGATAAAGGGCGATGCTCCCGAGAAGGTTGGGGAGGAGGATATCGATGAGAGCGGCGAAGAGCAGGTCTGGGGTGGGTTGTAGGGGGCAGTTATAGGGAATTCATCTTGCTTGCGGCAGGACTGCGAGCAGTATAGGTCGCTGTCAGAGAAGTCAATGTGTTGGCCGCAAACGGTGCACCAGTTGGTATCCATCTTATTACTTCACAAATATGCTGGTAGCTAGAGCAAGCGCCAGCTTATATACTCGACCTCCTCCATGTGACCCTTCGATCGCCAGCTCGGCCCAAGGTGACTCATCCCCACCGCCTGAATCCCCGCATCAATGACGTCAAGTATTCGAATTGCGCTTTGCTGGTGATTTGCTCTTCTGTGCACTGCCCATCTGAATCTGGTCTTCAAACCTCCCTCGTGCCACCCTGATTGGCTACATGATGACTCAGAATCGTCATTGACCTAAAGAATTATCACTCCAACCTTGCCCTCGGAATTGCCAAGGTCGCAGCCAATAGCCGCTGCGAGCTCTGGATTTAGCAAACTAAATAGGAGATCCAGTTCGGATCACCATTCCGGATTCCTGCAAGATCCGACTCTCACCACAACATTGTCTCATTTCCGGATCCAACCCGGACCTTCCCGCCCCACCATCGAGACCTACTGAAGTCCCGTAACTTCTAGAAATCCAACCGCCCCATCCGTTTTAATCCGTTTTACAATTAACTGAGCATAACCTAAGTTCATCCCCCGTTCGCGAATTTCCAATTAGCTCCCACCCACCTCTACACCAACCATTAAGTAACCCAACCCTGTCGACCCCTACAAATTATCTGCCCCTTACTTAATAACCCTCCACCGATACCTTCAACAACCCTTAACCACCCGAATAAACCCACTTACCAACCCCGCCACCGCTAAACTTGATAAAGCTCTCAACTACCCACCACTACCTTATCAGATCTGGATGCAGCCCAACTTGAACTTGTCTACCGGAACCTGCTATCAAGATATTAACCCTGATCGGACCTGACCCCATGGATCCAACCCAAGCTACATCAGATAAACCAGCAAGTATCTTAGGGCCAGAGTTCATAAACAACTCACATGTCCCCCATAATAGATCTAACCCCAACCTACATCAGATAAACCAGCAAGTATCTTGGGCCCATAGTTCATAAACAACTCACCTGACACCATAGATCTAACCCCAAGCTACATCAGATAAACCAGCAAGTATCTTGGGCCCATAGTTCATAAACAACTCACCTGACACCATAGATCTAACCCCAAGCTACATCAGATAAACCAGCAAGTATCTTGGGCCCATAGTTCATAAACAACTCACCTGACACCATAGATCTAACCCCAAGCTACATCAGATAAACCAGCAAGTATCTTGGGCCCATAGTTCATAAACAACTCACCTGACACCATAGATCTAACCCCAAGCTACATCAGATAAACCAGCAAGTATCTTGGGCCCATAGTTCATAAACAACTCACCTGACACCATAGATCTAACCCCAAGCTACATCAGATAAACCAGCAAGTATCTTGGGCCCATAGTTCATAAACAACTCACCTGACACCATAGATCTAACCCCAAGCTACATCAGATAAACCAGCAAGTATCTTGGGCCCATAGTTCATAAACAACTCACCTGACACCATAGATCTAACCCCAAGCTACATCAGATAAACCAGCAAGTATCTTGGGCCCATAGTTCATAAACAACTCACCTGACACCATAGATCTAACCCCAAGCTACATCAGATAAACCAGCAAGTATCTTGGGCCCATAGTTCATAAACAACTCACCTGACACCATAGATCTAACCCCAAGCTACATCAGATAAACCAGCAAGTATCTTGGGCCCATAGTTCATAAACAACTCACCTGACACCATAGATCTAACCCCAAGCTACATCAGATAAACCAGCAAGTATCTTGGGCCCATAGTTCATAAACAACTCACCTGACACCATAGATCTAACCCCAAGCTACATCAGATAAACCAGCAAGTATCTTAGGGCCAGAGTTCAGAAACAACTCACCCGTCCCCCATAAAAACGCAAGGATCAAAAGTGTCCAAGGTCCAACAGTACCAATCAAATTTCCAGAAGCCAACTGTGAAGCCAAAACAACCCACGGTTGGGAATATACTGTACCCCCTAAAGCCATGGGCCAACAGCATCTTTCAAGGCAATGCAAGATTTTACAGATCAAAAATGAGTAAGGTTAGTATGGGGAGATGCCCTGGGAAATTTTACACAAGGCTTTAAAAAGATTGTACAAATGTGAACAAAAATGAAGCAAGGATAGAACAGAATAAAAAATATACATATCTGTCATCATACTTTGATAACTTACAATATTTATCGTGACCAGAGGTATTGGTTGGTAATTGTAGTCTCACTTACTCAAACCGTGGCTTAATGACTATTCAAGACTAAGTTGAGTAGTTCTCCAAACTTTGTGGGTATAATATAAATGTAATGACGGATCCTTTATTTAGTATCAGGTACAGAAGTTATATAGGGATAGGGTAACTGATGGCCACCCCAAACCGCCTTTATCCTCTATTCCACATCCCCCAGCAACCTTGGCCCGATATCAACTTTGGATCAGGGGATCACATTTAACATCGGCTAACCCTACACCAAAGTCAATCACCCTCCCATCCTTCATCCAGCGCACCAGTGCTGGTCACCCTCTCGCTCACCAAGCTCAATGGATCAATGCCAATTTCAGTAAGGGCTGGTCTATCCAGTCACCATACCGTGTTCCCCCTACTGGACTAGGCATTACTGGAAAAGGCATACAACCTTCCTTATCATGGTGAACCGTCCAAAGCGGAGCGGGGAACCAGTAATCCACTGCAGGGATGTTCCGGAACAGAGAGTCAGCAAGGGTGAACGGGGAAGGTTGGATATCCTGGTTACTGATGTGCCTTGGGATTCACTGGTCCGTGCATGGGAGAGGTCAAGCTTGCCGAGATGCTAGGGGGTGGTGGGGATCCAAGCTTGGGTGGGGATCTTCTGGGATCCCCTGGGCCAGGTTTCTTGCCGCCTGAGCCCACCCCAAGATAGGTGCTGACTTGGAAAGGTATGAGAAGGGCTTCCCCACCCAGGACTTTGGGCTGGCGGCTGGGATTATGGCGTCAATCACCCCAGAGAGGGTGATATACACAGTCCCAAATAGTTTGTTGGAGTGGTCAGTGGGAAGTTTGGGTGGGACATGGGCATGGGTTTAGGAGGGGTTGGCGGCTCCATATCCAGTTGGTAGGGGGACCTGGGGTTGTACTCGTCTTTGAGAAGGATAGACACAGAGTTATACCAAGGGCCTTGGCTATGGGATCTTACTCTCAAATTCCACCAGGCCAGGGGATCTGCTTTTAATATATTCTCAAGGGTAAATTCCTTGTTGTGGTGCTCAAGGGCTCCAAGGGTAGGTTTGGAGTAGCTGAGCAGCAACTGAGGGAACACAACAATAATAATATCTCCTTACTCAACAGAACCTCTATATCTGGGCTCTACAAGTAACCTAAGAATGTTAAGCAGTTTGTTATGTCTGTATGGTAAATGGTTGTCTTTATTGGGGTCTTCTGAGGGTCTTTTATAGTTGGAGGGGGAGGAGGGAAAAGAAAGGGGGAGTCATACTGACTGAGGTCTAGACTGACAGGCACTAAGCTATTATTGAAGGGCTGAAATATTTTGGAGAATATTCAGAGAGAAAAGGACTTAGATTGGGTGGGATGTGAACATCTGAACATGTGATCTTGGGGCCAGGTGGTCACAGCAAAAGTAGGGCCATTTCTAGGGAATTGGGTGTAGAACAGGGTTTCAGAATGCTCTCCTAGCAGGTCAATGCTCGCAAAAGAGGGGTGGATAGTTGCTATACCAATTTACATAGTGGGCGTGAGCAATGGGTCAATCATCAATGCATCTGCGGCTAGCTGCAGGTGCGTCAATTAGTCTCTAATCAGAAATGCTCCTATAGTATTCAGAGGGTTATTCTCCAACGCAAAACACAAAAAGGGCAGCAGTTCCCCTTATAACTTCCAAATAAAGAATAAGTCTCAATAAGGTAATACTGTAAATTCTGAACCTAAAGGTAAAAATGCGGGATTGTCAAATCCTTGGTCCAGATATTGAATCACTTTTGCGGGCAACTCAGCTGAGTGAGAAAACAAAATATTTAATAAAATCAACCATTTAATTTGACTTTTTTTATTTATTTAAATTGGCAGCTTTCAAATCTCTTGAGCAGATAACTATCCTAACAAAAGACAAAGCTCAGCAAACAAATGCAGGAGACATGAATCAGAAATGCGGGATTCTTATATACAATTTGAGATTTCCTGGATGTCAAACAAATCATAGACATCATGTAAAAATGAACGAATCTGAAACTGCGGGATTGCCAAATCCAAGAACCAAGGTTCAAATCATAATTGCAGGGAGTTTGAAATAGATATAAATTATGGGTGTCTCAAAAAGGATGTTAAAGGATCTAGAGTGGATTTGTGCTGATTCTTTTAGGAAGCACAGGCATTCTCAAAAATCACCCCATTCAATTTAGGACGGCTAAAATTTAGATCCTACTATTCACCAACCTACCATATATAACAATAAAATTGACTAAAATATACACCCCTCTCTTTGAGTTTAAGTTCTTTAATAAAAATTTATGATGTATT